>JAOVVI020001222.1:0-25469 GCA_028571085.2 Nepenthes alata | reverse complement strand
ATAACCTTTTTTACCCCTTCATCACCTCTAAATGTTTGGAAAGCTTTCCACCATATTGATATTAGAGATTTAAATAAGAACCTAATAGTAGCAATATTAACAATTAACACATATCAATGAGTATGCACTAAGGACATTAATGGCATATGAAAGCATAATTGAATAGTCAATAGTTTCAAATTAAATCTCATTACATACCTACTGCATGCAAATGATGATGTAATCGGGAGTTTTGCATCTAGTTAATCGTCTTTTAAAGGTTTTTATAAAAACGATAACCTTCCTTGATGGCTATATTTGCTCGGTCTATGATTTTATAAATGAACCATATTGTTGGTTTCTCATCATTGTCAACTATTGATAAAATATCAGTATCGATATTGGTTGCGATCTTATCTGCATTGGATATATTGGATAATATGCATCATTATTGGATATATTGAAGTGAAAATATTGTTAAAATTATAAGCTAATAGGGTTATATTGGCTTATATTAAAATATATCGTTATATTATTGTGGCATTGAGAAATATCAGTATTGGGGGGCCCAATACTGATAATGTCATCAATCAATCTGAGTACTTTAATTAGAGGTCTTTTCATTTTAATTACTTCACTGGACCTTCTTCAAAAATCTTCCCTCATATGATCTTTACTTTGTTTGCCAGGCCCGTTTTTGTTTTTTCAAATTTGGGGAATTTATAATCATTTGATTCCAATGTATTCCTCAAGCCCTCTCAACGGAGATAAATGGACTCCTTGACAGGAAAGTTTGTGGCAAAACGTGTGGTAATAGGATATAGCAACTCTTGGCAATGAGTAAACATTTTCATGTAACCAATCAATCATGTTGAGCCTTAGATGTAGCTCGCAATTTTCTTCTCTTTGGTTTTCACATCCTCATCATTCTTTTTTCCCTAAATTTTTTAAGAATAAGGTCTAGAAGATGTACTGCACAACTAGTCCTAGCCTTTTTCGTAAACCCTTCATCAAGGACTCTCTTATTTTAGGTTGCTTCTAGGACGTTCTCCTGTGCATAGTCGGGTAAATCTTTGCCAAACAAACGTGTGATCTTGCTATCTTTTGCCTCCTGTTGCAAGCTTCATAAGGATCTTTCTCTCAGGTGGTAAATGATCTCTGTATCCTTGAGCCTCGACTACTAACGACCCTTGATCTACCATTGCTGCCATTTTTCTCAAAACGAGATGATTGAGCTCTGAATTTGTCTCCTCCCATATATTCTGTCTCCTGATGCTCTCTTGCATAGCCATCTCAAATTGTACATCTTCCTCTTCATCCTCTAAATCCATAATGTTGCTACACAACCCATACACCTATTGCATTGAGCTTGAGCCTATTACCCATGATATCCTCATCCCCTTGTAAGCTCCTTTGAATTCTCTTTTTCTCTACTATTTGCTTCTTTTGGTCATTTAGTTGTTTTTGCATGAGCTGCCCAACCTCTCCCAACACAGAACTACATGGATCAACATGGGCCTAAATGTTCTTTTAGCCTTGTGATCTCTCCATTAATTATTTTATCGCAATTTACATTTTGATTTATTCATATCCTCTAGTATAGGTTCACAAAACCACCATCCCACATTACCCACATAATTTCCTCCCGCTCCACCACCACTACTACACCTCTGCAGTCTCCTTGCTTTGTTGCTAATATTTCAAGGTACTTGTAAAAAATATAAAAATATAAATTTGAGAAAAAAGTTAAGAAACATATATCAAGGTTCCAACAATTAACAATAAAAAACTTGCAATTAATTGTAAAATTACTAATTAGTAATTAGTTACATAATTTGATTAAAATATCTAATATAAAAATTTGAAAATAAATTTCCTAAATTGATATTAAATTTCCTAACTACATTTTCTAATAAATGTCCTAACTAGATATCAAAAATCTAAAAATACTTTCTTTTGAAAAAAATTAAGAAAAAAATATTAAGAGTAACAAATATAAATAAAAAATATTAAAATTTATGAATAACAAATATGATGCATAATATCACAGTTTCATTTAACAAAGTCTTAAAAAAATAATTTTTAAAAATATACTTAAAAAAAATTCATCGGTTAATATAAAAATATACAAATTAAACATTTATAACAGAGATCTATAGATTCTTAGTGTAAATTGGAGTAAATCTTAAAATTTTATCTTAGATGTAATTTTAGAGTTTTCAAAGTTAAGGCTTAGCTCACATTTTTGGGCATAAAATTTGTAAGATATTTATATAAGCTAAATAAAGTAACAAATTATAAGAAAAAACAATGTAAAACAATAATTTTACCTTTTTTCTTCTTAAGCGATTTTATGATTTATCTCAAATTCACCACAAAATATGAGAACTTGGAAGATAAAAAATATTTAAAATTATAGGATTAAGGTTTATGTTTGAGTAATTTGTATTTGATTTGAAGAAAGAAAAACATTAAGAGATTTAGGTGAAGAGGAAGAAGAGCGTGCACCGTGTCTCTTTTGGGTGTGTAATCTACTACTTGTGAGTGAAGTGAGAGAGGGGTGTCTTAAGTGGTGTTTGTTTTGTTTAAGTAATTAATAATATTAGTATAATATTATTAGTCGATACAGATTGATGTAGCTGAAATATTGCGATATATTGTTGATACGGCGACATATCACGATATTTTGTCGGTGTTAGATTTTTTCGGTGTTAGGAAGGCCCTATATTGAGATTTATTGGTCGATATACATAGAATTGGCCGATATTTACTTCCATGGTTGGTGGCTGCATCAGAAGCCTACAAAAAATTCTTGATCGAATGTTACTACTATTATTCAAATGGTAATTTTATATCTAGTATGAGTCTTGGACCTCTTATTACATGACTGAAATCGCAGTTCTGTAGTTTGATTATCATCTATGATCTATTATTCTTGAAGTTTCTTTAGCTAATGGCTCTTCTGCAAAGGTTGAGGGGATTGGCTCTACTTACTTGATTTAGACATTGCGTCTCTCATTAGTTCTTTTTTGCTGAATTTTTTTTTAATTTGCTAGCAATTGATAAGTTTACTTAAGATCACAATTATTATGCAGCATTTTTTTCCTCTCATGGTGAATTGTTGGATTTCATGACAAGGAGGATTCTTGATAGAGGTCATCGTGAGTCGTGTTAGTTTACCAAACAACATTGTAGGTCATATTCTGTTCGAGATGCATTTGTCCCTTTGAGTTAGTACACTTAGATATCTGGGCAACTTGTCCAATTTCGTATAAGTTGGGATTTTGTTATTTAGTTAACTTTGTTAATGATTATTCAGGGCTTACTTTATTATATTAATGAAAAATCGTTTTGAGTTACATTTCATTTTTCTGTGCGTTCAATACTGAAATTAGTTTTTAATTTCCTACTTCTATATGTACTTTGTTGAGTGATAATGATCATAAATATTTTTTTGCTTCATTTTCATCAATTCTATCCAAATATGAGATTCTTCATAAGTCATTTTTTCTCGATATACCTCAACAGATGGAGTGACATATTAGAAGGATTGGCATTTGATGGAGGTTTCTAGAACTTTCTTATCCAAATGAGAGTTCCAAATCTTTTTTAGAGTGATATGGTGTTTAGAACTTATTATTTTATTAATCGAATGCTATCTGTTGTTTTTCAAGGGAGATCCTTTATTATATGTTATTTCTACAAAGATTTTCAGTTGTGTATGTTATGCTCACGATATTTAGCCTCAAGTGACTAAGCTTGATTACAAGTTTTTATAGTATCATTTGATGTCACATTTCATTAGTCAACACTGATTTATCCCGAAATGTCTTCATTGAGTCCATTGTTGAGTAGTTTTCCTGATGATGATATTTTTGTTTATGAGATTATTTATAAGGTTGTATATCCTGTGCCTTTGTCACATGTAACTCTTTATCTACATGTTACTCAAATTTATGTCTGTGATTCTCGTCGAATGTTTGGTTCTTCTCCTAGAGCAGATCTTGAGCCGACCCTATTGAGCCGATTCTTCAGTCTGTGGATATTATTATTCCCTATCAGTGACCAATTTAGACCCTTCGATTGTATGTGGAAGGCTCATTTTAGCTATGCTAGGTATCTTATTTGTTTTGTTATCATATGATGGTATTTCTCCTTCTCAGCATGCTTTTGTGTCCATGTTGGACTATTAGTGTCTTGATCTGTATTCATGCTATTTTTTATCCTGGTTGGTGAGTAGTTGTGATGCCTACGGTTGAGTGTAATTACATGTGAGATCTGATCTCTTTGTCTAATGGGAAGGAACCCTTAAGTTGTAAATTGGTTTACACAATAACAATTAGTTTAGATAGTTCTTTAGCTGATTGAAAGCAAGTCTAGTGGCTAAAGGTTAGACTTAGATATATGGGGTGGACTATATTGTTATATTTTCTCATATCACTAAGTTGACTTTTTATTAAGGTTCTTAGTTTTCATTGTTTTGATGCATCACTGGTCTTTCTATTAATTAGATGTCCATAATACCTTATTATATGGTGATTTTTAGGAGGAGGCTTATTTAGAGCAACTGTAGGGTTTGTACCTTATGGGGAGTTGATCTATTTATTAGTTGAAGAAGTTTTTGTGTGGTTTGAAATAGTCCCCTAGGGCTTGGTTTGGTAATTTTAGTGAAGTGGTGTTTAAGTTTTGGCTTTGTCGTCGTGATAGCGATCATTTTGTGTTCTATCGTTATTCTAATGTTTGGTGTATTTTCATGTGTATATGGAAAATATTGTAATTATTGGCAATAATATTACTAACATCGTTGATTGAAAATTGTTTCTACAAATTCAATTTTAAACCAAAGATCTTGAGGGTTTGCATTATTTTCTTGCCATTGATGTTGCTAGGTGTTGTTGTGGTATCTTTTTCACAAAGAAAATGCAATGTTGATTTACTTTGGGAGACTGACGTATTGGATTAAAATATGTGATATTCCCATGGATCAAAGAATTAAGTTATCTCTAGATGATGGAAAGATCTTTGCTGAATCGAAAAGGTATCTAAATTAGTTTGTAAGTCAATTATAATATCGTTTCTCGTTTAGAAATTTCCTTCTCAACTACTGTCGTGAGCCATCTTTTGTCTTTTCTTGATGTTCTTCATTAGGAGGTTATAATGCATGATATGAGATATCTTAAAGAAACATCAGGATAATGTTGACTCTCTAATGATCACGGTCATTCTCAAGTCAAGGATTTTTCTAATGTTGATTGGACTTGGTCACTATATGATTGGAAGTCTACCACTAATTATTTTACATTTGTTAGAGGTAATCTTGTGTCATAAAAGATGAAATAAAATTTGATAGGCAGGTCAAATGCAGAATCAGAATGTTGGCACGTGTTATTTATGAAATGATTTGACTTTTGCATTTATGTGGTTGTTATGGTTATAAGAGTTTTGAACCTTCTTAGCTGTTGTATAATAATCAAGCTGCTACCAACATCGCTCAAATCCGGTATTTCACGAGCATATGAAACATATAGAGTTAGATTGTCAATTGTTTGTGAGAAGCTCCAATATAGCTTAATTCACATGTATTTTGTGAGGATTGTAGATCAACTTGTAGATATTTTTATCAAGTCCTTAACTAAAGTTCTAATATAATATATTGTCATTTGTACGATATGCTTATAGTTAGAATATAATATTCTGATAGTATATTCCTTTATATGCGTATTTTGGTCTTTGTATTATGTTATAAAAAAATCATATATAGACATATATGTTAATTTTCCCCTGACCCTAATTGAGAGGGTTCCCACAAATCTGCCTCCCTTCTTTTATTATTTTAACAATGATATGTATATTCTTTCTTCAGTTTACTGCATCAGCTCAATAGCAATCTCTCTAGAGAAGAGCTAACCAGAGGGAGAGAGATATCAGTGCTTCTCTGAGTCTTGAAGTGCTGTTGATGAAGGAGGTGGCAATTACAGGTTCTAATATGAGGAGCTTAGGCATACCAAAATACTTTACAGCATTAAAATTTTCTCCTGGGATCAGCTCTTCAGAAGATTCCATCCCTTTATTCATCATTTTCCTAGTTGGTGTTGTTTAGTAAGAGGGACAAGGAGTCAAGAAATCGCAGTGTAATTGCAGTCTAATTTTCAATTATGCTACTTCATTTTTTGCTCTGACTGGTTTGGGGACGGATTAGGCACTGTTGAACACATACATTCTCTAGGAAAATCGGATTAAAAGACAATTGTCTGAGAGAGCTATGGTATCTCCATCTCGTTGGTGCAGTATCTGGATAGAAAGAAACCAGAGAATCTCCAAAGATGAAGAGAATTCTGTGGAGCTTGGAAACCTTCTCATTGCCCACTTTGTATTTTAATTTCTCCCATTTGTTGCCTTCTGCATGTAACTTTTTTAAATAAATTGCTGAAACCAGATATCTGTCCTTTGCCTGTTAAGAATTGAATATACCTGCAGTAACAAATGATATTTCCCTGGGAATTGATGTCATTCTGCTGTTGTCAGTCTTAGCTACATTTTTTAAAGATTCTGTTAATCAATTTTCTTGCAACTCTAGGAGGAGATGCAGCGGTTTGTTACAAAGATAGTTGTGCTGATGCGAGAGGAAATGCTGTTCTCTTGGCAAGGTGGTCCAATAATAATGTTGCAGGTTATAAGAGGATTATAAGTTTTTTTTTTCTTTTTCTGCATGATGCTTTACTTGAGGCCTGGTCATTCCTTTTATGTATTTTGGACTGTGGATATATTGTTTACCTAAAATGGTACACGCAGTGCTTATTGTCCATTGATGCACTAGATTGCAAGTAATGGGTGTGGAGATGGTGCTTCGGGCACACATTCTCATGTGCATTTGGTGGAAATTACTTGCTTATTTATGATGTTGGGGAATCAAACCTTAACTATTTTCTCATTTTTATGTCCCGAGTGGGCTCGGGCTGGAGATGAAAAGGGGAATAAGAATTAATATGGAGCTACAATGTTTACTACCTTTGACTTACCAGTAATCATTGAAACCCTCTATCTGTATTTACTCTTTCTTTTTTTTTTCAATTTTTAACATTTCATTTCCAGTTCCTTGTATTGCTATGCTCAAACAGGCTGTCGAGTTATGTTCCCTGATTTGGATTTGCAAACAGCCCCTTTTTATTTTTTGTCTAATATTAGGAAGTCTTACCCACAAAATGAATGATATTTTATCAGATTGAGAATGAATATGGAAATGTTGAAAGCTCCTATGGCCAAAGGGGCAAGGATTATGTAAAATGGGCTGCAAGTATGGCTGTTGGGCTTGGTGCTGGCGTTCCATGGGTCATGTGTAGACAAGTTGATGCTCCAGAATTCATTGTAAGTGTATTTGTCTCTGATATATATAAAGATAGATCTTGTATCTATCTTATAATAAAGTACAATATGAGCGGATGTATAGGAATCTAAATATTCCAAATCACTCATGATATGATCTTTTACATCCTAGATCTTCCTATTTCGTCATTTGCCTTATGTTCTTTATTTAACATTTAGACCAAATGACTCTATGAAATTACGTCGATACTTCCATATATACATACTGTGTTTTTGTGTAATGGAAACTCCATGGTTCACTAGTAAAAGCAAAACCTATTTATGTTGTTCTTCATCTTCTAGGTGTTGGCTTTAAATAAGTTAAGGCTGTTTACAGTTTGATTTTTGTAATGCAGTTTAATTTCCCCTTATTCTTATGCAACAGTTAGATGCTTGCAATGGATACTACTGTGATGGATTTAGGCCAAATTCCAATAACAAGCCCGTTCTTTGGACGGAGGACTGGGATGGCTGGTACAATGACACCTTTTGATTTCATATGAATTACTTTCTTTCACTTCTTTAGTAGTGTGCTACCTCATCAGATTGTCTTGTCTTACATTTTGGAATGTCTCATACTGATGTCCACTAGTTAATTAGGTAGTCAATTTTGTTATAGCTTTTCATCAGCTCTGCCAAATTAACATTGCTGAGAAAATGAGGCTAATATAGGAAAATTGAAGTAGAATGATCAGGTTAGGCATGCTTTCTTTATGAAAAGTCAAAAGAATGGGAACTCGGGCTTATTAGTGCTGACAGCCATTGAAATGCAGGTTCCTTTAGAACATTCTTTTTCCCAACGGGAAACTCTCCTAGTTGTGCTTGAAATGGAAGCAAAAATAAATAGACTTGCCACCTTCATCATCATTGTGATCCATGAAAGGACAATAGTGACTATCTTAGCCTTCATTCTGGAAGTGCTTGGAAGTGTTGCTTTTGCAGCTTCTTGGAATCTTTTACACAGGAAAGCGTGCTCTTTATGGATGGGTAAGATGAATCATACTGTAACTAGGCCAGCCACATCAATGCTGGTGGCCTCCTTGACAAGGCCGCTAGCACTACCAAATGTGTTGTGCGGTAGTCTAGCACTGCAGCATTTTCTAAAATGGAGATATTTACCAGTTCACCCCGTGTTTTCAATGCATGAACACCATAAGATCCATAAGATGGAAGATGCCCATAGAATGTTCGATCGTCCACTTGCATTGAACATAGAGTTGACATGAGCGTGGTTTGAGGTTTGCTATAATAACACTACTCCTGACCTATTCTAAGGATGGGCTAAGTCAAGGACGCATTACTTTAAAACAACACTTGGTTTAGCCATACCATCATGTTTTCTTTCACATTTCTAGGACCTATGATGGAAATCTAACATACAAAGATTTCCTAACAGTAAACTTGGCATATAACTTAAGGAATATCTTTGCTGCTCAGTTGCATAACCTTAACCAATATGAATACATGAACAATGAAGATCAAGGCTATCATTACTGTTGATTGTCAAAGCTGTGTTCTGGCGATGGGTGTTGCTCAAGCTGAACTGTGAGAAAAATTCTTATTGTTGCTGATCTCAAAAATGTTGGAGCTAGTTACGGTGGAGTAGTTTTTAGGCCAGCCGATCTTTTGTGGTTGAAGGTTGAAGCAGTTAGGGACGATTATCAGGGTAATAGTTATCCCATTCCAGCAAACATGAAAGAAAATATGAAAATAACTTACATTGCATGCCAATTTAAGAATGCAAATATAAAAATAACTTATGTTGCATGTCAAGTTAAGAATTTAATTCTACAGCTCGATATGTTATTTATCTTAATTGCGTGAAGTTGCAGGTCCTGTCTGGACAATTATATAAATGAAAGCTGTGTATGGGTGGACCCCCCACCCGGTCTTCATTGAGCAGTGACAATGACTAGATAGTTTGCTTCATTCATCTCTGTTGGCATGTCTAATATATTTCAACGTAGCAAATATGCTAAATTTGCTTTTTTCAGTTCATGGCATTGGCTCTGTGTCTAATACTTGCTTGTTGGCTTAACTCATTTTCTTAATTTATTCTAGGTATACAGTTTGGGGTGGAAGATTACCTCATAGACCTGTTGAAGATCTTGCATTTGCTGTTGCTCGCTTTTTCCAACGAGGTGGGAGCTTTCAGAATTATTATATGGTAAGCTAAAATGAGTTAATTATTTGCTTTTTTATAGTGGTTAATTCCAGTTACAACATTTATATGTTCTGAATGATAAACTGCTGGACTTGCATCCAGTGTGATTGGTAAAAAATGAATTATTCATCACAGGTTCAAATCACGAAAAAACTCTCTGTATTACTAGAGTAATGCTAATATATCTAAAGCTCGCTAAACTCCATGACATGAGTGCCTTGTGCACAGGGTTGCTTTTATATTTTCTAGATCACAGTTACTTGTAGCTCAGATCATCAGGCACTAAGTCATAATCAAGTTGCGGGCTCATTGGTACCCTAATGACCTAGGCCATTCTTTCTGTTTTAAGAATACTATTCAACTGGCGCTGATATAAACCAAACTAAGCTTTATGAATGGATACTTGCGGAGGTATATGTTAAAACAAATTAATGGTGCTGGGGAAGAGATGGTAGCAATTGCCTGTAATGGACTTTTGAATCCCTTTAGTCATATACTTCATAACTGAATCATTATATTGATTTTTCAAAATTTCCAGAATTTTCTTTCAGCTAGCTGTAGAATAGGGGAAAAAAGGTGAAAAAAGGTGTGTTTCACATAGGTTACTTAGTGCACATAGCACCAAAGGCAATACAAAGTCATGCAATAATTACATCTTTTGCTTTTGATTACTCCCCTGTCCTTAATCACTATCTAGGTATGTTAGGGGGCAGGATAAATCAGAATAAATTGAATCATCACTATGCTTTTTGTCTTCTTCATATTGACAATTTATTCACTAATGTTCTATGTCATGTTATAGTTTTTTGGTGGGACAAATTTTGGCCGGTCGTCTGGGGGTCCATTGTACATTACGAGTTATGACTACGATGCTCCCATTGATGAATATGGTAGATTAAACATCAGCATTGCTTTTTGAACTGAGTTCTTAGTACCTTCTATTATGTATATAACTTTTTTTCAAGCAAACATGCTGAGTGAGGATGTTTTGAAGCCATTACTTTTGCTGATGTAGGTCTGCTGAGCCAGCCTAAATGGGGCCATTTGAAAGATCTGCATGCTGCAATCAAGCTTTGTGAACCTGCTCTAGTTGCTGTTGATTCACCTCAATATGTCAAGTTGGGACCGATGCAGGAGGTTTGTGTGATGGTTTCTATTAAAATGTTCAAGTTTTGATTGCAAGCATTATTATTAAGCTGGATGAAAATGGGAAAGAAGAAACTAGGGTACGATCTTTTGATGATGTCACTGACATGCATAGAGAGCAGCTTCCAGCATAAAACTGGTCATGGGACTTCTTCTGAGCAACACTTGCCTATATCTCTATTAAATGTTACCGAATAAAACTCAGAGTGCATAGATGTTTTCCTTCTGGGCACTCATTGATGGCAGTTAAGTTCTTTATACCAGACACCAAGGAAAAATAAAAGGAAAATGATAGACATAGTTATTGGGCTTTGGGTCTTTCATTTTCTCTTTTTATTGGCTATTACCATAGTGGGATTTCAAAGAAATGGGCTTCATTTTTTAAGCTTCTCATTACGTGCAGAGGGAAGCTTCAGAAATCCTGTGTTTTAGTATAAAATTATTTAAAACTATTTCTCCCTTTTGTAAGATTATTGGATTTTGATTGGATGTTGGAATAAGTTACAGGAACATTCCTATATGTATGAATATGATTCCAGATGTTGGGAAGGTGATTCACCTCAGTGGTGTAAAAACTCCAAAAAATTGGCTAAAAATTGCAAAGGTCAAAGCAGATTGACACTGTCTCCATGTGCAGTGGCTATCTGCTACCAAATCTCAGTGATAGCTTCCTGGAGGGGGAAGATCCTTGTGTATTGTGATATGCAAAAGTTAAAGGTGGATTTAATAGTGCAGATCTGCTTTGAAAATTGGGTAAATCTGAGGGAAAAATGAGAGAAGTGGAGGGAATAGGGAGAACAAAAATTTCTTTTCAATATCCTTAGCTAAACAACTTCAACCTGGTTTACTGTCAAGGTTCTTTTAGTTTGAGATATTGCCTCAAGCACCCAAGAAGAGTTGCCCATTAAGAAGCTTCTGAATGAATGTTGCTGTCTTGTAATAGAAAGACAGGAGGAGAACTTGTTCTTGCTCTTTATCTTTTTAACATGCTTTCCTTCCTAGTTGCTTATCCTCCGTCACTTTTTAAACTTCAAGTATCATCCTTCTTTTTGACTATTTCAGGCACATGTGTACAATAAAAAAGTTACTGGCAGAAGGTTGAGCTCAAGTCATCAAGCTGGAGATGAAAGTAAATGCTCAGCATTTCTGGCAAATATTGATCAACATAGAGCTGCTTCTGTGGAATTCAGGAGTCAAATGTATACTTTGCCTCCGTGGTCTGTCAGTATACTACCAGACTGCGAGAATGTTGCTTTCAACACTGCCAAGGTTTGTCCTAAGGAACTCTTCCTGACCAAAACAAACGTTTTCCATTAATCTCATCATGAAGTTATCTGCATATTTCTCTGCAACCATCTGATAATGTGTGCTCTCATTGGTGTGACCTATGACATCTGAAATGAGATGCCGCTTACACTGTGGAGTTTGTCATTAGTGTTAGCCAGTCCCAAGGCTGGATAAAGGTGGAGAGTTTGTGCATTATATCGTGAATGGCCAGCGTGATTTTTTTGTTAGATCTTTGACATGGATTTGCAAAATAATGTGGTGTTTGGTTAATGGAAAGTAATGAGGTATGATTGGATATTACATTGTTTGGTTGTGCATGGAATAAATATAACATTATGTATTCCGCAGGGAACAAATATTACCATCACTACCATGTTGGCGGGGGTGGCAAGTCAGGGCTGGGTGGGTTTGCGGTTCAGGGGTTGTTGGTTGCCCATGATTATCCTGTATAAACCCACATTTTCTTTGGAGTCAGTTAATTTAATTTATCTGACAATAAATTCCCAGGGAATAATTATTCCCACCCGAAATTTTTAACTAAATGAGGTAATAAAGATTTTTTGGGAATAACCTAGGGATCAATATATTCACTAGATTTCTTCCAATCAAACATGCCGTAAGAGTGTCATTGTTAGGTTGTCCCATACTTGTAACACGATGTATCATTTGAGTAAAGTGTTAAAATAGGCTTGGGATGTTGCATCATCACTCGAGTGTAGTGTAGAATTAGCAAGAGTTAGCGCATCATGGATGACTGTGGCTAAAGAGGTTAGCCACAGGTAATAAGATTTGTCTAGGAACTTGGAATACTGGTGCTTTGACTGGTGGAACTGTGGAGGTGGTAGATATTATGAGTAGATAGGTCAATATAGTGTGCCTATACGAGGTGAAATGAGTGTGAGAGAAGTCTAAGGATGAGAGGACCGGCTACAAATTATGGTACTTTGGGATGGATATGGTTAGGAATGGAGTTGGCATAATTGTAGACAATGACTTGAAAGAGAATGTAGTGTGTGAAGTGAAGTGGCAATAGATGTATGGCTATTAAAATGGTGCTAGGAGAAAGCCCAAAACATTAGTAGTGCATACCTACCTTAAGTGGGACTAGGAGAATAATTGAAAGCGAAATTTTGGGAGGAATTGGACAAGGTGATAAGAGATTTTACAAAGGGTATGATTTTTTATGGGCGGGCCTTCTAAATGACCTTGTTGGATAAGATGAAAATGGGCATACACGTGCATATGAAGGCTATGGTTATGGGGAAGGAATGTACTAAAACACGTGGATTTGCTGTGTCTTATTAACCTATGGTAGCTTATACATTTTTCAAGAATAGACAGGAGCATTTCATCAAGTAGAAGCTTAGGCTCTGTTTGTTTGGAATATGATTTTTCCTTTTCCTTTTTTTGTTGTTCCATATTCACAGTTTTCCTAAAAAAGTTATTCATTTGCTTATGTTAAAATGTCAATATTTAACAAGTTAATGTTTTAATACTTGTTAGCAAAGTATCAATCATTTGACATATAATTAAAATTGCTAATCATATAAACTTCATGATAAATGTACTTAGTATATTTACCTATAATAAATTACATAATCAAACTTAACTTGTGATGGTTCGGTTCATAATTATTGAAAGCCGCAAAAAATCTTATGTACCGCATATTGACATATTGTGCACTGAATGTGGTTCTATTTATTTGGATAAGTAAATTGTGGTTCATAATGATAATCCGTTTAACGACACTTTTTTATATTGTTCATATTGTACTATCATACATAATTTAAATTAGTAACTATTGCTTTGTTAGAAGTACGAGCTTAGTTTATTTGAGCTGAATTCAATGCACTGATGTGTTAGAGCTAAAACTAATTTTTATGCTTGTCAATTAATAAGTTAAGTCTAGTTCAAATCATATTCAATTTATTTATGATCTTGCATATGTATTTTATTGTCAATAAGTTAAAAATGGATATCAATAAATTTTTAAGAATGATAATCCTTCAAAAGATTATAATAATTGGTTTAGTTTGTCATTAAATTAATAATGCACACGTTTTTAAGTTGCAAAATTAGATTGTAACGTAAATATTATCTATTAAACCTAAATATTGATAAAAAAGACCATATTTTTAGTTTTTCATATTAATTAATATAACTACATTTTCTAATATGTAAAAAGTATAATTCTTTTCTATTTAATAACCCATATAGAATTACTAGGTAACTCAAATGGAAAAGGATTAAAAATATAAATAAAATTGATGTGAAACTAAATCAAAATTTCATTTTTTCTTAAAAGTTTTGTTTTATTACTCACATATATTTAAGTTTATAGACCTCAAATATATTATTTCCATGATTGTGAATTCTTAAAATATTAGTGTATTAGTGAGATTAAAAATCATGGAAAACTTTGCTTTATAGCCGGTGAAAAACTTTGGAAATTATTATTTGATGTTCTTTGAGTTTTCAATATTTCAATTTGAAATATATCCAAATGGAAAACAAATATATTTGAACAAAATTTCTAAATTTTCTATTTTTATGGTTTTGTTTTTCCTGATAACTGCCTCATGCTTAACTACTGAACAGGCCCTTAGCTCTCCCAAAAATTGGATTGACTATTTTATTTGAGAAAAAAGGATTGTTTGTATTGTATGGATTGTATGGCCATTACTAGGAAAAGCATGACTACATAATGCTGTTTATAGATGTTGGATATGCATCTTAAGAATTGGAAAGTGAAGAACAAACAACCAAGAATTAAATAACAAGATGCAGAGAGTGACAATTAAAGCTTTTTAGGAAGATACTAAATAAAGGCACTTTGGTCTCAAAGGGGTTAGGAAGAAGATGTGGGATACTATAACTAATTACATATTAAGAGCAACTAAAGAGATTTTAGGAAATTCGAAAGAGTGTGTATCATGCCTAGAAGAAGCTTGGTGGTGGTGCAAAGGAAAAAGTATAGAGATTTTAATAGTATGTATGGGCTAAAAGAGGCAAAGGTGTTGAGTGAAGCGAAGTCTCAAGCTTACGATGACTTGCGTAAGTAAGTGAACACTAAGGAGGGAGATAATGATGACTTGGATTAGTTGAAGTTTTTAGGAGAACAAATGGTTTGAACAAAGTCAAGTTTATTAAGGGTGGTAAGGTTCGAGTACTTATTACAAATGAGGATATCAAAGATATAGAAGAGCTATCTCCCTAACCTTTTTTATTGGAAAAAAGGGAGAACACCATAGTGTTGGGAGCTAAGTGACTCTGAGGTAAATCTAAATTGATCTTATTATTAGTTTATTGAAAGGGTGGAAAAAGAAGATAGAGAAGATAGTTGGACTAGATGTTGTCCTAGTAGAGGCTTGAAATATATAGGGGTGAGGAAATTTTGTTGTTGACTAGATTGTTTTACAATATCCTAAGTAGCAAGAAGATTCTAAATGAGTTGAGAAAGGATGCATTGGTACCTTTTTTACAAGAACAAAAGGGATATACCGAGTTGTGCCTACTGCATAGGTATTAAGTTGATTGCCTTATGATGAAGTTGGGGAAATGATGATTGAAAGGAAGTTAAGGAAAAATTGAGTATTAGAGAACCAATTTGGATTCCTAGTAGGTTTTCTAGAGATATCTATTTTACAAGGGCGCGTGATAGAGCAACTTAAGGAAAGATATGACCTTAATATGGTGTCTATTAGTTTAGGCAAATATTGGATAATAATGAGTTTGTAGCGCATACAACCAAGTTGTGAAAGCTATGTATAATGTAGAGGTGGTTTGATAAGGACACACATAGGAGATGGAGTTTTTTCTTATTATGGTTGGTTTACACTATGAGTGAAATTTAAGTTTTAATCATTTGGCATTTGCCTATGGATGATTGATCAATCACATTTTAAGATGGTATACCCTTAGTGAGAGAGGGCATTAACCCCTATGTTGGAAGTATGGAGGAAGATTTAAAAAAGCTAAAGGTTTTAGAATACGAATGATAAGAACAAAATATATGGAATTCAAGTTAACAACAGAGAAGCAAATGGTGGGAGAGTTAAGAATAGAGACTAATAGCCTACCAAGAGGAATTATTTCAAATATCTTAGGTAAATGATTCACTATGGGGTGAAAGATGAAGATATTATTCATTGGATTAAACAAGATGGATGAAGTGGAGAAGTGTTTCATAGGTCAATGTTAACGGAGGATACTGCTTAATCGTAAAGAATACTATAAATTTGTAATTTGGTTTGCCATGTTGTATGGAGCGGAGTGTTAGGCGGTTAACTACCATCGTGTGCAAAAAATAGCATTAGTGGAGATGAAGATGTTGAGATGAAAGTGTGACCGTACTGTCAGTTATTTTGAATGTTCTCAATTGAGAGTTTTTTCTCATTAAATATAATATTTCTTTTCCAAATTACAGCATATTATAATTTTACTATTTCTTAAATTATAACCTTAATTATAACAATTGTAATCAATTATAATAAATCAGAATCATCTAATTAATGTAAATATATATACAATAAGGTAATTAATGTTTGACTAATATCCTCCTCAAATTGATACTGGCTGAGTAAGAAGTATCAATTTGTCCACCATGAAAAGATGTTATTGACGTGAGAGAGTTTTAGTAAAAACGTTTGCCGTTTGTAGATGAGTAGAGATGTAAGGTAGAGTGATCACACGTTGATCAAGTGCGGTATGAATATGATGACAATCGACCTTAATATGCTTTGTACGTTAATGAAAGATGGGATTAGTGGTAATCTAAACTAGTGTTACCGATATGTATAGTAGTGGGAGGAAGTTGGGGAATACTAAGTTCCCCTAGTAAGCCTTGTAACCAAACAAATTCCGAGCAAGTGGAAGACATAGCACGATACTCTAACTCAGTTGAGAATTTTGCTATCTGAAATTGCTTTTTATTTTTTTAAGAAATAAGAGCATTACTAAAAAAATATACATCAAATAGTAATGGAATGTAGAGTATTGTTATAACTTGACCAATTAGCTTCACCGAAGCCTTGTAATCGGATGGAATTTCTAGTGGGAAAGAATAGTCTTTGACGTGAAGTACCCTTGAGATAACGAATAATTTGTTTCACTGCGGCAAAATGTGTGTGGCGGGGTGCTTGTATAAACTAATCCATTTGTGGACTTTAAAAGAGATATCGTGTAGGTAATCATTGAGTAATTCAAATTGCCTATTAATAGATGAATCAAGTAATAAGTCTTTATCCTTATGTCAGAGCTTCAAATTAACCTCTATCGAAGTATGAACAGCGTTCCCATTGTGAAAACCGGCCAATATAATAAACCGTTAGGTATACTTGTGTTGGTGCAAAAGACTTCCAGTAGGAGTATGCTCTGGCTCTTGACCAAGAAAATACTATAGTAAACCAAGATCTTTTATTTGAAAAGAAGTTTGTAGCTGATTTTGCAATTGTTTAATCATTTGAGGGTCAAATCCAGTTATAACAATATTATCCATATAGATGATAAGTATAAAATGCTAGCAGAGATCTTGCATAGAAAAAGAGAAAAATCGTATTGACTCTGAGTGAAGTTGAACTCGAGAAAGGTATGAAAATTTTCAAACTAGGCTTGTGGTGCTTACTTTAAACCATATAAATAATGGTTTAACTTATATACTTTAGAAGAGTAATGATTGAACATGCCGGTAGATAGGGTCATATAAATATCTTCCTTTAGATCCCCAAGTAAGAATACATTATTGACATCCATTTGTTGAAGTGGCTATTCTTTGGAAGTGGCGATCGCCACAAAGTACATACGGTAGTCATTTTGGCTATTAGCACAAAATTTTGATCATAATCAAGTATTCCTATCGATTTTTAAGTGCTATTTAATGAGCTTTATAAATGTCAATAGAGTTGTTAAACTGTAGTTTAAGTGTGTATATCCATTTATGTCTAATAGGTTTGATTCTAGAAGGACACAGTATAATATCCCAAGTATGGTTTTCTTGAAGAGCCTGAAGCTCATCTTGTATAGCTTGTTGCCACTTTTGAAAAGAGGCTTGAGAGTAAGATGGAGGGATAAGAGTAGTATTCAATATTGCCTAGTGAGAAGCATGAGAAAAACCAAACCTGTCGGGAAGAGAAGTAATCCAAGTGGATCGTTGAGGTTGAAGTACCGTGGAATCAAGCATCGGTTCTAGATCGAGAAGAGGAGGTTGAGAACATCGTTGATATACAAGTCTAGGTTTAAATTGGTGACTTTACTTAGGCGGGGTCTTCAAAAGTCGGAAGAATGGCAAGAGTAGATTTATGTATGATATGAGACTGAAAGTAAGATGTATTTTTAAAGAAGACAACATGGTGAGAAATATGGAATTTATTTACATTGGTATTAAAACAGACAAACCCTTTGTGTGCATTGCTATAACCAAAAAATGCGTACTTCACCGCGTGAGGTCCAATTTGTGAAGTTCAACATGAGGTAAGTAGACAAAATAGATATAATCAAACGTATTCAGAGAATGATGGCCTGGTGAAATTCCAAACAAATGATAGTATGGGGAACGATAATGCAAGTTTTGCGAGGATAAGTGAGTAATTAGATACATAATTGTAGATAAAGCTTGTAACTAGAATTTTAAAGTTACAGATGATACGATTAATAAGGTACGAATAGCATCCAGAAGATGACGATTTTTATGCTCGGCAATACCGTTTTGTTAGGGAGTTTAAGGACAAGAACATTGAGATAGAATGCCTTTTGTATTTAGATAATTCCGAAATGTTTTGGATATATATTCCCCCTAGTGTCTAAACATAAGATTTTGAGATGTGTCAAAAATTTTGTCTCGACATAAGTAGTAAAGGTTTGAAAGATAAGAAATACTTTATCTTTAGAGTAAAAAAAATATATCTATGTAAAATATAGTCATCAATAAATTCCACAAAGTACTTGTAGTTAGCATAAGGAGCTGAACTCATACCTCATACATTGGTATGAACAATCTTAAAGCGGGTGGACGCGGGACTATTGTGCAAAGAAAAAGGTAGATCCTTACTTTTATCAAATCTACAAGAAATATATTCGCTCGGCTCATAAATTAATGAATCTTTATTGTCTAAATGATCATGTCTTATAAGATTATTCAAAATGTTAGAGTTGGGATGTTCAAATCTTTTATGCCATACATTACTATTATTTGTGGTAATAGTATAAGCAAAAGAAACAAAAGTAGCAAGAGGAAATTGGAGAGGAAGTAAATACCCCACTTTTGGCCTCTTTACGATTACCTTCCGATGCTTGATCATGCACAATACAACTATTATGATCAAAGTGAATTTCATAATTATTATCAACCAATTATTTAATAGGAATTAAACTTGTAGATAATTCTGGAGATACAAAAATATTATCGAAGGTGGATTTTAGATTTCCAACTGTGATGATGGGAAGAGAATCGCCATTGGCTGCCTGAATATATTGCTTACCCTTATGCTGACGAATATTGTGTGAAGTATTTGTAGTACTTGTCATATGATTTGACGTTGCTGAATTAAGTAGCCATGAAGAAGTTGGCAATTTTCACTTTCCTTATAGTTCAAGAGTAGAGAAAGCAGTGGCTATCATTTGTTATACCATCTCAGGAGTGAGAGAAGGGAAATGAATAGTAGATGTCTAAATTAGAGGAGCTAACACACTAGCTGAAGCAGAGTTGACATTGGTATGAAAGGTCTAAGCTTGTCTATTTTGAGGTTGAAGGCTATTATTTTTGATAATGTGCTCCTCTTTTTTGTAATAATTACTGAATTTTTTATTACAATTCTTTATAATATGCCCATGTTCCTTACAAATATAGCACTGGATCTGAGATTTGAGTTTTCTGTGTCTCTAAGCAGCATATGCCAAGTTAACCTGCTCAGAAGGTGTTGTTTCTTGTGTAATGTTATTATGAGTGGCCAAATGGTGCTCTTCTCGAAAAAATTCTCCCAAGCAGATTTTAATAGATGGAACAAGAACCCGATTAAGAAGGCTTGTTCAAGAATCTTCAAATTCATGTCTCAGTTTTATCATGAACTGATTTCTTAGACTTTTTGTATGAATTTTTTGTAGTGCTACAAGCGCCTTCTTAGGAGCTTTAGAATTAATAATTTTAGTATATTTATATCATAAATTAAGGAATCCAGTAGAGAATTGTTTGATAGTGAGGTCCCATTGTCTGAAGCTAGCAATTTTTAATTCTAATTGAAATTTTTTATCGTTATTTTCTTGATTATAAATGAGCCTATGATAGTCTCACATTTTCTTAATAGTTATAGCATCAAAAATTAATTGCCATATGTGGTTCTATTGATTCTATCAACCATGACACAATCTAAGTATTTTTGCCCTCTCATTGATTACGTTCCTTTTTTTCGGTGGGAATTATAGATGAACCATCTAAATGATTCCAAAGTTCTTTTACCTTTACAAAAATTTTAAATTGAAACTCCGGATTGAGTAATTTTTTCCACTAAAATGGATAATGAAAATCTTTTTCTGACATAATAGAAGTATAAATAAATACCCATCTGAAGAAAAAGAAGATAAAAGCAAAGTCCCAATATATCTCTTGTGAAATCTACTCTCCTCCATGTGATATCCACGTGCTGAAGACGAGAATGAAGAAGATGACGTGCAATTTGTGCATGTAGCAAAGTCACAAACTAGCTTATTTTGGCTGCTATTTATCCACAATAGAGAGAGAGAGAGAGACTTACATGATGGTGCTTAAAAATCTTGCCAAAGACTGAGAGAAGTGCTTCTTTCAGTTGTTTCAAAGAGAGAAAACTTACATGAAGATTTTGCAACAAGCACAATCATGATATTCATCCAAATAACAACCAAACTTGATGTTGCTTCACAAATCAATCACTATCCTCGAGTCGACTTCCTCTTTCGCACCTAATTAAAGCTTCAAAATGAAACAACAAATCGGCAAAAAATTGGAACTAAAAATCACTGTAGTTTGATGCAATCAATTAGAGAGAACAAGCAAGTTCTCGACACTATTCTTTGTTTTGTCGAGAGAAAGATGTGCGCATCTCAAATCTAAGGGAAATGCCTGAATGAAGTTTTTTCATAGCACTGAATAACGAAGAGAGAAGAGAATCTCAAATCCCTAGAGTTTGAAGCTTTCAAGTGTTTTATGTGTTTAGGATAAACATTCGAATAAACCCAAGAGATTAGAAGTAGCAATTCAGAGGTACTGTCTCTAATACTATGTCAATTGTTCTGAATATACTCAATTGAGAGTTTCTTTTCATAAATAGATTCTTTTTTGTCTTAATTATAACATATTATAGTTTTACACTTTCCTAAATTATAACCCTAATTATGATACATAATCAATTATAATAAATCAGAATTATCTAATTAAGGTAAATATATATAAACTGTATAAGGTAATCAATATCTGACTAACACGTACAAGTAGAGATAAATGTTATATGGGGAAAGTTGGGGTACGCCCATAGAATAAAAATGCATGAGAGGTAAAATGTATGAGAGGTACGTTTGAGGCAGTTTGGTCATATAAAACAAAAACTATCTGGTACATTTGTTAGGAGATATGAGAACTTCGAAGAGCTGTTGTAAAATAGTTAGTGGAAGATCAAATCATAGTTTAAACAGAAGTGTTGGGACTGGTTTTGCACATTTGACTTAGTAGAGGGCATGTGCACAAGAGAGCTAAATGGATAGAAAAAATCATATAATGGACCCCACTTAGTAGGAAATGTCTTATTTTTATTTGGTTTGGTGTATGGTATCTGTAACCGGTGGGTCTATTTTCCTTAATATGGGAAAAATGAAACATAAATATTCAAGGTTAAGATTGTTTCTTATATTATAATGCTCCCGTGGTTATTATTCTATTTACAGGGATCAAGCTTTTTAGGTTTTCCCTTCTTTTGTTACAGATAACATTCCCCTGGTATCTTAATAATAATGTTTTTTATTAATCAAAAAATTATTACTGAGCCAAAGACAGTTCGAAACTTGACATTTAATACTTTGAATTCCTCAATATTTACTGTGCTAGTGATAACTTGCTCACACACATTCTTTCCTTGTGTTTAACCTTCCTTAATTGAAGATATTAATTGAAAACTGCAGCTTCAATATTTAGTCATTGTGGCTTTTGTGGATGCACAATCACTGGAATGATTAGGCGTGGACGTGCCTTGTATACATGTTATATAATCCTTTATGTTAATCAATCAAGAAGCCTCTGAGTGTTTCTGCCCCTAACTAGTTGTTGCATGGCAATGCTGTGTGTGTTGCTTGGAAGGTTGGGATGGACCAGTTGAGGGATGACTCATCCATCCTCTCTCTTTAAAGAATATATTCTTTTAGGACTTACAATCCCTACCTGTTTGGTGTAGGTTGGGGCCCAGACTTCCATCAAAGAAGTGGAGTTTGATCGGGCTCACTTTTCAGATATTGCTGTGCCACAAAATATAATGCTCCAAAATAGATTACACTATTTTTCAGATGATTGGAAAACTGTAAGTGAACCAGTTGGTGTATGGAGTGCGAACAATTTTACAGTCAAAGGCATATTAGAACATCTAAATGTGACAAAGGATTCTTCTGATTATCTATGGTACTTTACCAGGTATATAATTATTGGATTCTTCCTGTTATCGACCATGTGATTGAATTGCATGTGTTGTGGAGAAATTGTCATGTATGCGTGATTTAGGAATTCTGTTGTCATAATCAGCATCCAATTTGAACGTTCATGTCACCCGGGGATAGATATACAAATTATTTTCTGCCATTATGCTCAATTGCGTGCAACACCCTATGAAAGTTGTAGGGACTCATCTATTACCTTCTCACATTTTTTTAAGCAGGCACAACTTATAGTTAATGTGTTTGACTTTGTATTCTTGCTTCTTCTTAAGTTCTGATTATGTAATTTTAACTGTTGATGATGGCAATTGTTAATTCAAACTTTTTTTTCAACCTTTTCTGTACATTATGATGTCTTCAGCTCTTTTCTCTGCTTTACTGTGTGTAATGGATGATAACCTATGTTTGTAATGCTATGGCACTTATGTTTTGAGTTGAGAAATGACAATAAAGAAAAACGTTCTCTTATTGTTTGTAATTGTTTAAATCTAATAGATTGCTGGGATTGTCATGACCCTAGACTAATAGCAGGTAATAAATAATAACAATAATTTATGACTCTGAATTAAATCCCTAGCTGTAAAGTGATACACCCAAATACAATATCTAATACGGGGTCGGATTTGACATAAATCAACATATCATCAGTAATCATGACAACGATCACAGAATCACTTCCGAACTATCTGTTCAAACTTCAAGACAGTGACCATAACCTGCTATACAAATCGTAAGGAAAGCAACCATCTAAGCACCACAAAATTCACAACGTCGATCCTACATAATACATATAATACTACAATCCCAATACTAAAGCAATCTATGATAAGTCTCCATCATAATACAACGAACTGTCGTCAACATATATATAATTTCCTCAAAATAAATTTGAAATACAAATTCTGTCTCAAATGCAAATCCAATACAATAAAACATAAATAAAATCTCCTTAATATCATTATCCAAACTTTCTGCAAGTAATCCATAGTCCTCTAATCTAAAAATGGTTAGAAATAATAAAATCATGAGCCGAATACTTAATAATTATTAGTATATATATAACAAAATAAATATGTGCATAAATCAGACCTAAGAAGTAAAAACAATAAAACATGTACGAAAATCCGATATAAATCAAAGGTCCAACATATCAAATATTCAGCCGTATCAGATGTCCAATTATTCACTATTCAAATGTGATTTCATACGTAAAATTCATAATCTGCATACGAATGCCATACAATCTAAGTGTATGAAATCGTCTAAAAGTCTTGAAATCCAAAGTTTAGCTTACGAAAATCGGGTATATCAGGATATCAATTAAATTCTACAAATCTCATGGGTCAAATTGTTCAAATGTCAAATCAAATGTAGGAAAAATATAAAAAAATCCAAAACATGTTAAATCTGATTATCAATGACCAAAGACTAACTTGAAGGAATGGTTATATGTATTCCTGGTAACCTTATACCAAATTCCTACTATTTAGACTTGTAAACGGGCCGTCTACATATTTCTCCCCATAGATGGGATCAAATGTTACTTTTTTGCCACCTATAGATGATATGTGTAATCCTCAAGTTATCTAAACATACTAGGACCTTTGAATATATAAGTTCCGATCAATTCATTGCAATGGCTCTCAATAAAAGTATTAAATCGGGGGACTATATAATAAGTGTCTAAAACTTTTTCTCACTGTCATAAAAGTACAAAAATTTTACTTCAGGGAAGTATAAATATGAAATTTTTCACTCTGTCAGAAAATATAAATATCGAAATAAATGACAAAATAGAGTTTGACCCAAAGCACATGTATGGACTACCATATGCAACGCCAAATGCGAATTTTTCATGACATTTCCTTTGCAAACATTTCCATTTATAAGTATAATACTTCAAAATATTTATTCATTTTGTACAAAACAAACAAGTTCGTCAAATACTTGATAAAACCAAAGCAAAACCTTAAAACAACCAATAAAACTACATGCATGCACATGTATTTAAAGTGGGGGTGGTAAACGATGGCATGCATGCATAATAAACCACCAAACATAAACAAAAGTGGAGGAAAACTGAAATAAATTAAAGATCGGATTTAGAAATACTTGCCTTAACCTTTAAATTTGACAGATCTGACAAAATATTGCTTCAAAATTGCTTTCTCCCCTTGCTTTCCCTTCTTTCTCTTCTCTTTCTCTTCTTTATTGTTAAAAATGCTTGAAAGCAATGTCGGCGCCACTTATATAAATGAATCAGAGCATGAGTGCCGATCAGACATGCATTAGGCACCGCTCGAGCCTTTAGTTATGCATGAGCACTGCATCAGGTGCAAACAGTCTGCCAAAATTGCATGCAAGCACTGCAAGGTTGCCCCTTAAGTGCCACTCAAACTGCCTTAAACATACACAAGCGTCCCAGAGGTGCTCATGAGGCAAACGCGCATGAGCGTGCATTAGGTGCACATTTGGTGCTGAGCCTGCTCCTATAATTGAAAATTTTCTTCAAATTTTCATTGTATAATTATTTTCAAATTGATCCAAATTAAATTGATCACATCAAAATAAACTAATAGAAACTGGGCGCTACAAGGATGCTCTTTTGATGTAGGGAAGGGGAAATAGGGGAAGGGAAGAAGTGAATAGGGGAAGGGGAAGAAATAGGGAATAGAACACAGAAAAGGGGAGAAGTAGAGATTGCCATGAAAAAGGAAGGAGAATCATAATGACTAAATATCAAATTCAATTCACCATTGACTATTCAAACAATATAGTTAGGGTATTTATATAGAAGTATTCTATTCCTTGGTTAATTAGGAAACAAATATAATTTTCTAATTGACAACCTAAAATAATAAAATAAAAT
>JAOVVI020001221.1:1092-25473 GCA_028571085.2 Nepenthes alata | reverse complement strand
GGTCGGACACAAGGACCTTGACATGAGTTGAGATACTACTAGGAATGTCAAACTTCATTCTCCCATACAGTAGATACAAAAATATACTAATATCCATTAATTCTTTTAAAGCGGAATTGTTTTACAAATCTTTTCCAAAACATCGATTCCTTTGCTCCTTTGCTGATCAACTCCGACCAGCTATGCCGTCTAGCTACCTCATATGACTCTATTCAATTTCATCCTCCATAAACTTCTCATCATCTGAAAAATAGAAAGAGTGAGTTACAAAGCCCAACAAGGTACCCATATGCAGAAAACATTAACATACATATCATCGGGTCAAAGTAGAGGTCCATAACATAAACTTAGTATGCGAAATTTACCATATCATTTCTTCTTTAGTTCAGAAATCTTCATTCTTATTCTTAGCGTCTTGTCTTTAACATCGTGAAATTCATGAAACCATGCAGAATTCTTATCATCTTTGGGGATGGGACAGAAGCGGATAACATCGAGGAAGAGTTGTGTGCTACCCCACAACCAAAGGTCGTATCCTCCTATTATACTCCCAGAGGCTGGCAGTAATGCCTTTTATCTGGCAAACGGGGCCATAGTCTATAAGCCTTGTGCCACCAGAAATTCCCCCGTGGCCCAGGGGCAGTACTCGAGTGTCACTCCAATATCCTTCATCTAATTTTAACAGCAAGTTTAATGGAAACTCGGTTCATAGTTCATATTATTCGATGGCCATTTATCATAGTTCAAAAGTCAAAAGTCATAGAGTTCCACCTGTTGTCCATATTACATACATTTTTCCTTGTTCTTGTAACCTTTGTTCTTAATTTCAAACAATTGAGGTCTATATAGCCTTTGCTTTAGCGTCTTAAAATCAAAAATCTTTTATGAAAGTGTCGGAGGTCTCATTCATAAAAAATTGGAGGTCTTATGTCGAAAGCCAGAGGTCTTTTATCAAAAGCCGATGATCTTTTTCTCAAAAGCCGGAGGTCATTTTTAACAAAAGCCGAATACCTTTTCTTAACAAAGCTGGAGGTCTTTATGAAAACGCATAACATAGCTTCCTTAAAATATGACATTAACAGAAATTCTTCCTTAATTCAGATGATCAGAGTAAATATCATGGCATACCGTAACATAAGTTCATCAAAATTAGGCATACTTGCATTGCAAACATGAACTAAAGAAAGTTGAGTATGCTTAGATTAAATCATGAACTTAAAAAAAGGAGTACACTTGCCTGAATTTCTTCACTTTACCTTGGAATTCTAGGTTCCTTCACTAGAAAACTCAACCGAGAGTCTCTTCCTAACATTTTTCCTTACACTCTCTAGTTCTTATTTATGGGCCTTTGGTTTGGCGGTAGTAGGTAGGGTAGGTCAACCACTCGGGGGTAGTTAAAGGTCGATTACCTACTCAAGCATGGTCATCCTGACTCTACTTTTCGTAAGGGCTTTCTTATTTTTTTTGGTCAACTGGAATTGACCGGTTATTTCTCCTTTTTGGGCTTTCTCTTGCCTCAGCACTTCTGGCCTCCATCTTACCCTAATTCGCCTTTAATTCTTTTAATCGTTCTTCCTTCATTTCCGGTCAACTATCGTTGACCAGATTAGGTTTATCTTTTGTATTTTTTGGTAAACTGGCATTGACCGGATTTAGTTGTTCCTCTTTACATATTCCGGTCAACTGGAGTTGACCGGATTAACTTACCTTTAATATTTTTTTGATTAATGGGCGTTGACCGGATTACTTCCCTTTACATTTGTAAAGGCTCCTTCATCTTTTCTACCATAGAAGAATTTGGTCTTTATATTTTTTGATGATAAAAGGTCACCAAAAATTGGGACATTACAATTGACAACCGTAAACTGCTTGATTATGAATATGTTCCTAACGATACACTTCATCATGTAATGGATTGGGTAGCACGTATTAAGTATTCCGTTGGGGAAGTTCATGGCCTAGCATATCTTTAGGACGACTGCCATCCCCGAACTACTCACTGGGATATAGAGTCCTCAATTATTTTTTGGGCCAACAACTTTGAAGGCCGGGTTTTAGACTTTGGGCTTGCCAAGCTTGCGTTGGAGGCCGATGCACATGTTAGCTCACGTGAGATGGGGCTCGACAGTTTCCTAGTGGTTTGTGAATTGGCAGAACAAGAGATCGATAATGGCATCTTCAAAATGCTTCGCAGTGATGTCACTCAATTTGTTACATCTATTCTTATTAGCACAACTGTTGCTAATATTGGAGCAACTGCTTTGGTTATTGAAGCAGCAACTGAAATATTTGGTTAAGCTGGAGTCAGTGCTGCAACTAGAGTGATTACTGTTGCTGTCTTGCTTCTTCTTGAGATAAACCTTACGGGTATAGCTGTTCCTAATGCCACAAAAGTTGCTAGATTCGTGGTCAGATCAGTCTTAAATTTTTCTGCTCCACCATTTCCTGCTCCCACTCTCATAATGAGACATAGTGCTACGGATGTTCATGATGAGATAGGCAGAGGTGTTCTTGGGTTGGCTACCACCAACAATCTTAAGCTGGTGCACTCAAAACTCGGAGGCAACATTGTCTTTGAGGACGTGGACGTTAATGAAGTAGCTGAGATTGCTTCCGCTGCTCTATTCTTCAATCAAGGACAGTGTTGTTGCGTCGGGTCCCAGACTTTCGTGCCTAAGTCGCTTAACCTTGAGGATAATGTTATTTTGATGGAAACGATAAAGTTACAAACTCTTCGATATACTCTCAGAAGCTCAACCGCTGAAATTGTCTGGAGACGAAGGGCTCGGCCAATGATACTAAATATTACATGCTATTTTATTTTTTCCCTGCATATGTACCCACCCCCTTTTTGATTTTGGTAACGCCTTTTTGTTTTTTGTTTTTGGTGATTTGGCATGGTTGTTTTTCTATTTTGGTGGGCCACAGGCTGTTGCCCTTCCATCTTTAAGAGGCCCGTTCCTATAGTTTGAGAAGGAAGAATACACAACTCATTTCCCTGCTTCTATCGTCTTCTCTCTCACACACTCTCTCTGTTTTCCTCTGTTTCACCTTTGCCAGAGCTCCCCTCTCACAGCCCTTCCTCATCACGCCTGTGCTTACTACAATATGACCATGGAGTTCGTATCAAATAATGATGCGAGTCCCATATTTAAAAGTTTGAGGTAAAACCTCCAGCTTATAAGTTAGGAGACTTTCCCTCCTACTAGACAAGTCTTTTGAGATGGGCTCTCTCCCTAGCTTATGCTAGCATCAAATGGTATTTTCATTGAGACCAGACCCGGCCCAAAGAGGGCTACCTGTGGATGGTTCTGACAAAAAATGGCTACCTGCAGAGGAGCTGACCTGCTGCCGGTGCGACAGGACGAAGTAAAATATTATAGAGTAAAAGTCACCGAGTGAAGTGCTGCAGAGTGCAACCATCGAGGTCTACGGCTGTTGAAGGAGGGAGAAATGATGCGAGTTCCACATTAAAAAGTTTGAGACAAAAACCTCAAACTTATAAGTTAAGGAGCTTTCCCTCCTACTAGACCGGCCTTTTGGGATGACTTCTCCCCCTGGCTTATGCTCTCATCAAAGCTCCCCAATCCAGGTATACGATCCATTTGGGGATTAATAAGATGCATCAGGATAAAGAAAATGTATGAAAAAGGAAATTGTGGCCTTTATGGGGAAATGTGTGATCTGTCAGTAGCTGAAGGCTAAACATAAGAAGCCATCTAGTTTTTTGCAACGCTTGCCTATTCCTAATTGGAAATGGGAAGGCAAATCTAAGGATTTTGTGTCAAGATTGCGAAGGATACCTAGGAATCATGACCCTATTTGGGTGATTGTCGACCGGCTCACAAAAAAGGCCCATTTTCTAGCCATTCGAGTGACTTATTTGAGGAGCTAATTAGCCCGGATGTATATTAATGAAATAGTAAGATTACACGGAGTTTCGGCAACTATCATATCAAATCAAGACCCGAGATTTGTCTCAAAATTTTAGTGGAGTTTTTACCGTAAGTTGGGGACGGTTCTAAAGTTCAGTATAGCTTATCACTCACAGATGGATGGGAGTCTGAACGAACCATTAAGATTTTGGAGGATATGTTAAGAGTCACGGTGATAGAGCTAAAAGGTAATTGGGATGATCATTTAGTATTGGCATAGTTCGGATACAATAATAGTTATTAAGCGAGTATTAGGATGGCTCCCTTTGAAGCGCTGTATGGAAGAAAGTGTCGTTTACCTCTTCATTGGGAAGAGATGGGTGATAGATGGCTTATGGGGCTGGGGATTGTTAAGGAGACGTTCGATAAAATCAAGTTGATTCTTGAGAAACTGAAAGTACCTCAAAGTCGATAAAAGAGTTATGCAGATCAGAGAAGATTCAAGATAAAATTTGAAGTCGGGGAATTTGTCTTCTTGAAGATATCGTCGTCGAATGGTGTATCCAGATTTGGAGTCAAAGTAAAACTGAAAATGTGGTTTATCGGCCTATTTAAGATTTTGGAGAAAGTGGGAGAGGTGGCCTATCTATTGGCCTTACCACCGATTTTGGAAGAGGTGCATAATATTTTTCACGTATCAATCCTCCAAAAATATGTTTATAATCCTACCCATGTTGTTGATTACGAACCATTATCAATCTTGAGGATTTGTCATATGTCGGAGGTGCCTGTGCAGATTTTGGATCGTAGAAACCAGGCACTACGAACGAAAACGATTCTATTGGTAAAAGTCTTATGGAGAAACCATACCTAGGAGGAGGCCACATGGTAGCTCGAGGATGAGATTCGGAACAAGTATCCTCATCTATTCTCTTGATTAGGTATGTAACATTCTTCAAACTTCGAGAATGAAATTTTATAAGGAGGGGAGGATTATAAGTTTTGAGTTTTTAAATTTCGTGAAATCATGATTTATTGAGTTAATATAATTGATATTAAGGATATTAGATGTGGGAGTTGGGTCAGAAGTTTCAAAATTTGACCAACGCAACTCAGCCTGTTGTTGACGAGTGGCATGCCCAAGGCATCACCGAGGCGTGAGGCAAGTGTGTTTTTTGGAACGCTTGTGCCAGAGCAGCACCCGATCCACGACCAAAGCACGTTTTCTAGAGCGCTCACGCCCAAGCAACGCCTAAGGCGTGCTCGAGTGCAAATTCCAGTATGCCGTGCCCCAGTGGCGCTCAAGCACCTGGGCGGCACTCAACCGGAGCTCAAGCACTATAGTGTTTAAAAGTGCCACCTGCTTCCTTTTCTGCCATTTTGACGCAATTTTTGCAGAGATGAGAGAGAGAGGGGAGAAGGGGAAGGGAAGAGAACAGAGAGAAGATGAAGGAGGTGCTCTGAGAACTCGAATCCGGACAATCTGAGTAGAAAAACTAGTAGATCGGGCCAATACATGTGTACTCTAAGCTTCATTTTTTGGTTGTTGTTTATTCCTGTTCATTTTGAATACTATAGTTCTAATACTCATTCTAGTTGGGATTTTGAAGCAAGAACATGAAAAATGTGTATATTTGTTGCTTCACCATGTTTTTATAGCAAGATTTGTTAAAAATCACCGTTTATTTACTTGAATCTTAAAAATGCATGTTATGAAAATTCTGTCTCCACGTTTAGAGGCTAAATATCCTATTTCTATATAGTTGTGCTTTGAGTTTGTGACTTTTAAATTTGTTCCATATTATTTATGCGTGCCCAAAATATATTGTATATTTAATTTTCTTATTGCATGTTTTGTTTTACTATTTCAATATTTTATTTTATCTATATTATTGATGAACTCTCATTACTAAGAAATGGTCATGGCAAAAATGGGCAAGCTCTATGAAAAAGAATTATGGAGGAATATTCTATAATTATGTTAAAAACATATGAACTGTTCTCCAAAAGGGTGAGAACCAAAGATGTATGAATTTAAGTGCATAATTCCTTAACAAATTAAGAAGTTAAGAAACTGAACTAATGAATCTTTATCAGATATTATATTTTAACATGCCTTAATATATTATAGTAGAAGATTGTTATCTGCTAAGGGCTGCTTTGCGGCTAAGGTCCCGTCTATAGGGTTATATGTAGACTGCCCGCCTCTAGGTCTTGAATAAGAGGATAAGGCTTTTGATTATGTAGGAGTAAACACAATCAAAGCTTCGATTGACTGCTACTTTAGCCAGTAAGGCCTACTGGCCCTGGTCTCCAAAGAAAATAAGTTTTCAACAGAATTTCATGAGTAAGAAAATGGAAAGGAATTGCAGAAAATTTGAAATGTATTATGTAAGCATTTTTTTCAAGTCATATTTTATGACTATTCATTGATCTCTATTCATTCCGATATGTACTGTTATATTTTAAATATAAAGTATGCATATTTCTTGATATATATATGTCTCATGCGTAATATTTTGCTCACTCCCCTATTATTTTTGCTAACCCTTCAAATGATCAGTACGAGTTTATACTCGACGAGAAGGAATGAAGGATCAGTGCCTAGTTTTAGGGCTTGGGGATGTCGTATGATGTATTTCAGACATTGCCTTTTTTATTTTTGGTATAGTTGTGATTCTTTTGGACTGAAGGGTTGGATGTATGTATTATTTTATAATCAAGGAAGTAGACATATGTTTTAGTTGAAACCTAGTATATATTTGATTATTGAAATGCTTCCGTAGATTTGATGGAATTTGCAGGCATCTTTTCGAATTAGATCCGACTAGGTAACATATTTTAATTCATTGTCAGAGCCACAATGTTCTGGCATGTTGTGGATCCTGTGTATATGTGAATATTTATTCGATAGATTTTTATATTATGATTTGTGTTTAGTTTGACGGACATTAGGACATATGCCACTCTATAATCGGGTCCGTCATAGGTGGTATCAGAGAATTATTTGGGAGATGCCTTATGATTTGGGTTGATTGACTTTCGTTTGAGGTTCAGGTTGACCTGATTAGGCTTGAAGTATAGGTCAAAAAATCCTATTTAGGTAGTTTCGTTAGGTTTGGTGCGAAAATCTAATTCCATTGTTGATGTTATGTTAATAGGGATTCAGAATGCCTGGCCGAAGGAGAAGCTCTGGAGCCGACTCTCATCCAATAGAGAAGAGGAATATCTAAACATCATAGGAAGAATGGCTGACATTATGGAGATGATAGCTCATGGATATCGCCATTCTGAGCCAGCCCCAGTCCCCGCTCCAACTCCAACAAATTTGGGAGCGATAGCTTATGATCGATTTAACAATGAGAGGGCACCGAAGTTTTTTGGTGATCCAAACCCTTCTAAGGCAGAGGCGTGGATCAGAAGAATCGAGAGGATTTTCACCATTATTCGCTGCCCGAAAAAAATAAGGTAACTTTTACGACATACAAGTTGGAGGGCGAAGCTGACCATTGGTGGTCGATGCAAAACAGAACTATGGACGTTGCTGAGGACCAAATCACTTCAGAGTTGTTCAAAGAGGTGTTCTTTGATAAGTATTTTCTGACCAGTTTGTGAGAGCAGGAAAAGGAAGAGTTCTCATGACTAAGGTAAGGAAATCAGACTGTAACCAAGTATGAAGCCAAATTTACAGAGTTATATCGATACGCCCCACACATTATTGATAACCTATCTAGGAAAGCTAGGAAGTGCCAATCCGAACTAAGGGACGACATTGGAAAGCGGCTAATTATGCACAAGTTGCATAATTATGGATACATTTTGGACTGAACTCTTATATTCGAGGAGTTAGAGAGAGAATAATATTTTTGGAAGAAAGTTGGGAATCGTAGAGGCACAGCTACTAGCCAAGGTTCGGGATCAGGATGACCTCCTAAGAAGACGAGGCCAGAAAATAAAGGAAAGAGGAAGGCAGGGTAGCCAATAGCACCAAGTCTGCCAGCGACTACTAATATATGTGATTACCGTAGGAGGTTCCATGGAAGGAAGCCGTGCTACAAGCATTTAGGAGCTTGCTTTAATTACGGCAAGTCCGATCATATGGTTCAAGGGAAGGCCTTTCCAGTCATGGCCCAGGATGCAGAGGCGTCATCGAATGTGGTAGAAGGTACTATCACTATCTTTAATACTCCTTCACATGTTCTTCTAGATTCAGGATCAACCCATTCCATTGTGTCTCCAAGATTTGCAAATAAATTATTGTCCCCTTCGAGAATTTTAAATCATATTTTAGTTATTTCTACACCATCGGGATCGTCTGTGGTTATGGATATCATGTACCCGATGTGTGAAGTCTGGCTTAACGAGTTATAGTTGATGTGGATCTAATTTTATTACAGATGCATAATTTTGATGTGATCTTAGGCATGGATTGGCTTGCGCGTTATCACGCCAGTGTCGATTGTTTTAATAAGCAAGTTCACTTTACCATTCTGAGATGTGAACAGTTCTATTTCCAAGGCGTGGTACGGAAGGAACTACCTTGTTTCATTTCGGCTTTGCATGCTCGTCATTTAATGGATTCTGGATGCCAATCCTACTTAGCTTATGCCTGCACGGTTGGAAGTCAAAGTGTGCTGGCTAAGGATATCCTGGTGGTTAGCGAGTTTGAATACGTCTTTTATGAAGAATCACCTAAGTTTCCACCCAATCGGGAAATTGAATTTGAGATTAAGGCTTTTCCTAGTTCGGCACCAATCTCGAAAGCACCGTATAGGATGGTGCCTACTAAATTGAAGGAATTGAAACTGCAGTTGCAGAAGCATTTGGAAAAGATATTCATTAGAATAAGCGTATCTCCTTGGGGTACCCCAGTGCTATTTGTCAAGAAGAAGGATAGATCGTTGCGGCTTTGTATCGATTACTGGAAACTAAACAAGATTACCGTTTAGAACAAGTACCCGTGGTCAAATATTGATGACCTGTTTGATCAACTGTAGGGGGCGCGGGTATTTTCCAAGATTGATCTTTGTTCGGGGTATCACCAATTGAGAACTAAGAAGGAGAACATAGCGAGGACAACCTTTCGGATGATGTACGGGCATTATAAATTTCTAGTTATGCATTTTCGGTTGTCAAATGCCCCCGCTACTTTTATGGGCTTAATGAATCCGGAATTTCAGCCCTACTTGGATAAATTTGTTGTTGTACTCATTGATAATATATTGATTTATTCGAGAAGCTATGATGAGCACGATATGCATTTGTGGATTGCGCTCTAGATGCTTAAGGAGGAGAAGTATGCCAAGTTGAAGAAATGTAAATTTTGGCTTGAAGAAGTTGCATTTTTGGGTAATATTATATCGAAGGGAGACATTTTTGTTGACTCAAAAAATATCAAAGCTGTGTTAATTGGAGCCGACCAGCATCGATGATCAAAGTTCAGAGTTTTCTTGGGATGGCGGGTTATTATTGGAGGTTCGTGAAAAATTTCTCTGAAATTTCCATGCCATTGACCCTATTAACAAGGAAAGACGTTAAGTTTGTTTGGATGGAGGAATGTGAGCAACGTTTCTTGGAGTTGAAGGACCAATTGACATCCGCTTTGATCTTAACAATTCCAGAAGGTTCCAGTGGATTTGATATTTATTGTGATGCGAGCAGGACAGGTTTGGGCTATATTCTGATGTAGTATGGAAAAGTTATAACCTATGGATCGACACAGCTAAAAGTTTATGAGAAGAATTACCCGATAGAGGATTTGGAGCTAGCAGTGATTGTTTTTGCTTTAAAGATCTAGAGACATTATTTGTACGGTGAGAGATTTTGTGTATTCATACCATAAGAGCCTGAAGTATCTATTTTCTCAGAAAGAGTTGAATATGAGGTAGAGGAGATGGATAGACAATCAAAAGGATTTTGATTGTGAAATCCAGTATCAGCCGGGCAATGGCAATATGGTAGCGGACCCTCTGATCCATCAAATGAATTATGTGGCTCATTTGAGGATTAAGGAGATGGAAATGTTAGAATGAATGAAGCAATATGATATCTGGAGATATGCCTAAGAAAATCGGATGATTTTATCATATTTTTAAATCCAGCCAGAGATATTGAGGCGGATTAATGAAGATCAAATGAGTGATTCGTTCTTAGCTGACATTGTTAAAAATTTGAACCAATACTCTAGAGTTGATTTTAATGTCCGGGTCAACGGAGCCTTGAGGTTTTGGGATCTAATTTGTGTGCCTAATATCGGAGAATTGAAGTAAGAAATGAAGAAGGAATCTCACCGGTCCAGGTGTACGATCCACCCAGAGATTAATAAGATATATCAAGATTTGAAAAAAATATTTTGGTAGAAGAATATGCGGAAGAAAATTGTGGCTTTTGTGGTAAAAGTTTAATCTATTAGCAGCTGAAGGGTGAATGTAAGAAGGCATCCGGTCTTTCACAACCTTTGCCTATTCCTAATTGGGAATGGGAAGCTATATCCATGGTTTTCATATCGAGATTGTCGAGGACACCTAGGAATCATGATGCCATTTGGGTGATTGTCGATCGGCTCACAAAATCGGCCATTTTCTAGTCATTCAGGTCACTTATTTGAGGGACCGATTAGTCCATATGTATATTAATGAAATAGTAAGATTGAATGGAGTCCCGGCAACTATCATATCAGATCGAAACTCGAGATTTGTCTAAAAATTTTGGGGGAGTTTGCACCGCGAGTTGGAGACGGATCTAAAGTTCAGTACAGCTTATTACATGTAGACAGATGGGCAGTCTGAGCAGACCATTCAAGTTTTTGAGGATATATTAAGAGTCGCGGTGATGGAGTTGAAAGGAAATTTAAATGATCATTTAGCATTGGCAGAGTTTGCATATAATAATAATTACCATGTGAATATTGGAAGGGCTCCCTTTGGAGTGTTGTATGGAAGAAAGTGTCATTCACCTATTCATTAGGAAGAGACGGGTGATAGATAGCTTATGGGGCCGGAGATTGCTAAGGAGACGTCCAATAATATCAAATTGATCCATAAGAAGTTGAAAGTAACCTAAAGCCGATAAAAGAGTTATGCCAATCGAAGAAGATCTGAGTTAAAATCAAGAATTTTTTTTCTTCTTGAAGATATCGCAGTTAAAGAGCGTATCCAAATTTGGAGTCAAAGGAAAGCAGAAACCAAGGTTTATCAGCCCATTTGAGATTTTGAAGAAACTGAGGGAGGTGGCCTATCGATCAGCCTTGCCACTAATTTTGGGAGAGGTGCATAATGTTTTCCACGTGTCAATGCTCCGAAAGTATGTCTATGATCCTGCCCATGCCATTGATTACATACCATTATCAATCAGCGAGGATTTGTCATATGTTGAGGAGCTTGTGCAAATTTTAGATCGTAGGAACCAGGTGCTTCGAAGGAAAACGATTCCGTTGGTCAAAATCTTATAGAGGAACCATACCAAGGAGGATGCCACGTGGGAGCCCAAGGATGAGATTCGAATCAAGTAACTTCATCTATTCTCTTGATTAGGTATGTAACCCTTTTCAAATTTTGAGGATGAAATTTTATAAGAATGGGATGATTGTAAGTTTCATGTTTTTGAATTCCATAAAATCATGATTTAGTAAGCTAATATAATTGATATTAATGATAACGGACGTGGGAATTGGGTTGAAAGGTTCAAAATTTGACTTGGGCAACTTAGCTCGGTGTTAGCCAGTGGCGCGCCCGAGGCACGGGGTAGGCGCATTTTTCAGAATGCCTGTGCCAGGGCCGTGCCTACTTGGCACCCGAAGCGTGTTTTTCACAAGTCCCGCACCCGAGCAGCGCTTGAAGCACGCTTGAGCACAAATTCCAATGTGTCGCGCCCGGGCGGCACTTGGTCGACACTGTAGCACCGGAGTGGTTAAAAGTGCCACCTACTTCCTTTTTCGCCATTTTTTGTGCAATTTTTGCAGAGAGGAGAGAGAGAGGTGAAGGGGAAGGGAAGAGAAGAGAGAGAAGGATAAGGAGGGGCTCCGAGAGCTCAGATTCGGACGATTCGAGTAAGAACATAAGTAGATCGGATCAAGACAAGTGTACTCTAAACTTTCTTTTTTGGTTGTTGTTAGATATTCCCATTCATTTTGAGTATTATTGTTCTAAAACTAATTTTAGTTGGGATCTTGAAACAAGAACATAAAAAATGTGCATATTTGTTGCTTCACCATGTTTTTATAGTAAGATTTATTATAAATCACCGTTTATTTGCTTGTATCTTAAAAATACATATTATGAAAATTTTCTCCATGTTTAGATGCCGAATATCCTATTTCTACATAGTTGTGTTTTGAGTTTATGAGTTTTAAATTTGTTCCATATTATTTACGTGTACTCAAAATATATTGTATATTTAATTTTTATATAGCATGTTTTGTTCTACTATATGAAAATTTTATTTTATATGTATTATTGGTGAACTCTCATGACGAAGAAATGATTATGGTAAAAATATGCAATCTCTATCGAAAAGAATTATGGAGGGATATTTTGTAATTATGTTAAGGACTCATAAACTGTTCTCCAAAAGGGTAAGAACCAAGGATGTATGAACTTAAGTGCAGAATTTCCTAAGGAATTAAGAAGTTAAGAAACTGAACCAAGGAATGTTCATTAGATAGTATATTTCAGCATATCTTCGTATATTATAGTAGAAGATCGTTATCTAATAAGGACCGCTTTGCGGTTAAGGTCCCGTCTATAGGGTTATATATAAATGGCCCGCCTCTAAGTCTGGAATAGGAGGAGAAGGCTTTTGATTGTGTAGGAGCAAAAACAATCCATACTTTGATCAATCACTCATTTAGCCAGTAAGGCCTACTGGCCCTAGTCCCTAACGAAAATAAGTTTTCAGCACATTTTGATGAGTAAGAAAATGAAATGGAATTGAAGAAAATTTGAAATGTATTATGAAAGCATTTCTTTTCTAATGATATTTTATAACACTTCATTCGTCTTTATTTTTTCTAATATGTACTGTTATATTTCAAATATAAAGTATGCATGTTCCTTAATATATGTATATGCTTTGTTGAGCTTTTGGCTCACTCTCTTACTATTTTTGCTATCCCTTCAGATGATCAGTACGAGTTTATACGCGACGAGCAAGAATGAAGGATCAGTGCCTAGCTTTAGAGCTTGAGGATGTCGTATGATGTATTTTTGACATTGTCTTTGGTATTTTTGGTACAGTAGTGATTCTTTTAGATTAAGGGTTGGATGTATGTATTATTTTGTAATCAAGGAAGTAGACATATGTTTTAGTTAAAATCTATTATATATTAGATTTATAAAATACTTCCGCAGGTTTGATGATATTTATAAGCATCTTTCCGAATGAGATCCGACAAGGTAACATGTTTCGATTCATTGTCGAAGCCACAAGGTTGTGGCATATTGTGGATTTTGTGTATATATTGATGTTTATTCGATAAATTTTTATATTATAATTTGTATTTAGTTTGACGGATATTAGGACAGCTGAAATTTTATAATCAGGTCTATCACATCAAGCACTATTCACATATATTACTAAAAATGGCATTCTCTTGAGCAGACCTCCTACTTGTATAAGAGTTAAAAAATAAACATGTACAATGGTGTAGGACTCACGGAGTTTTTCCTCATTACCTTGTGAGGACATGCCTCCTCTCCGATGAGCATCTATTATTTTTTACCCATTGATAACTTTTCTATCAGAGGACAAACATTGGAATGAAAAAGTTTTCTTTGCACATAACATTAGCTTTCAAACACTATTGTGATTAAGCGTCCTTTGTTTTTTACATTTGTGCTATCCATGCAAATTAAAATTTTCATCAAATACTAACTTAAATGCTTCATTCCTCATGCCACAACTAAATAGTCTCTCTGCCAATTTCCATCCCCTTTTACCAAACGTGACACAAAAGCATTCATCATCAAGCTTGCTAGTTAAAATTTGATTCGAATGAACATCCAATACATGTTGTGCACCTTTCAACATTAACTTTCCCCTATTGGTTGTCCTCAACTATACATTTTTAATGCCCATAGACTTTAACAAACTATTATTGTTGATCTTTAACACCCCATAATTTCTAAGCGCCCAAAATGTAAAGAAATAATTTTTTTTGATGTTGGTAGGAGTAAGGATCTATTATCCATCACCTGACACATCTAATGCCATACAAGATTATTTATCTTCTTATCATCAACAATGATAAATTCACTATATATACCCGATCATTGCTCTCATAAACCTTCCCTTTTTTTCCGTTCATCTTCATTTTCTTACTTCCACCGGTAACAATTTTGTTGATACAACCCTTCTTGCCACAATAATGATGCTCAATGTTTTAATGTCATGACCTGGACTTACTTCAACACTTCTCTAATTTTAAAGAACATTCACTCACTACTTTCTTGGGTTTCAAAAACCAATATGTTGGGTTATAAAGACGAAGGATTTTGAGATTTTCTCCTCATTTTTTAATTTCGAGCATCACTGTTAGCAATCTTTAATATTACAATACCATTCAAACCAAAATTAGTAATAGAGATTCAAAGAACTTCCTAAGAATCTGGTGAAATAGTCAACAACCACAATCAGAACAACTCAACATCAAGCTTCATGTCCATGTTAGACAATTAATTCGTGCATCCTTAACACTCATTTAGATGATCAATAGTAGAACATCCTTCTTGGTACTTCAAGCATAAGTTTCATCAAATGATACAACCAGCCTTCAAAGCATAAAATTATTCAAGATGGTTCAACAAGGTTCATGCATATTTTTCATTACAAGTATGATTATATAGTTATCATTCATGAATTTCTTAACAAACCCACAAACTTACTTGTACATAAAAGCTCATTTCTCTCATTATTTTGATTTTCCCCTTTGAGTAGCAAACACAAAAAAATTACAATGCTTTAACAAGCAAATTTTTCATATTACTCTAAATATTAAAGTTCATACCATCTAAGTAAATCATTTTATTTATACTCTTTATCAATTCAAACAATTGTAGTTATGAATCACCTAAACTCTTTAATATCTCTTATTAGGATAGATCAACCCAAACTTTGTCATAAATAATAAAACATATAACAAAATGAATACATAAGCTTTTATGTGAAAACCATTTCCCAATTAAAGGGATAACCACATGGCTTAAAGTCTGAAAAACTCTTCACTACTATTCAAATTCAGTTACAATAAAATTTTTAAAATTACCTTTTAATTTATCACAAACGTAGGAAAAAATAGCAGTGAACAAGAAAATCTAAATAGAACAAAATCACCAATAATAATATCTTATACATTGACTATAATAACATACCTAGATTATAAACATTACAATAATACTAGAAGCATAATATGTGACGTATCGTATTTTCAATCAAAAATTTGGTAGAGTTTCCACTGTAATACGAACGTCGGCTAAATATAAAATTCTGTAAATATCCTGTACAACAATCAAATAATCCACAATACAAAAAAACACATGATCCAAAAGCTACCAACTACACATGGTACTAACATCATAATTTCCGTACGACGTTAGCTCAGATAAAATGCCACTAGATACCAAAACGAATCACATTAACTTGCGAAAATATTTGCATACATCTAAACTATGGAAACTAAACTATATCTACATCATCAATATCATGCATAGACACTAATATACAAATCCATCAAAAATATAAAATATTCCATCAGAAGACACAAAACTACATAACTAAGTCCATAAAGTCATCTTTAACGTCTTCAATGCCTAGCCGACTCAAATCCTCTACCTTCTATCATCGGATGCAACTTATACTCATATAGGAGGAAAATAGTAATAGTGAGCCAAAAGCTCAACAAGGCGCATATATATATCAAAGGACATGCAAAAATTTCATATTCAAAATCATAATAATACATGTATGAAGGAACGGGGATGCATATGAGACTATAAATTAGGATTCAGAAAAGAACACTTTAATTATTCATTTGAAATTTTTTTAGTTCATTTTCTTTATCTTTTCTTAGTCATCAAATCATACTGAAAACTTATTTCGTTTGGGGGCCAGGAGTTAGTAGGTATTACTGACAAAGGAGCGATCGGTCGTAATCTGGATTGTGTTTGTTTCTACACAATCAAAAGTCATTTCCTCCTAATCAAGACTCAGAATCGGGCTATCTATATATAATCACTATAGACGGGTCTAATAACTGCAGCCGGCACCAAATCAAATAATGACCTTCTACTATAATGTACTAAAGTATGTTAAGAAATATCACCCGTTATATAATACGGCCAGGACAATCTTTGAGTTTTCACTATAATATCTATGAAATGCCAAAGTATACTATCTGTTGAACGATTCTAGATCAAAGTTCTTAATTTCTTATTTCTTTAGGGAATCCTACTCTTAAGTACAAATTTTTCGTTCCAACTCTATTGGAGAACGATTCATTAATCCATCAGTTCTTCATTCCAAATACCAGTTCATAAGTCAATCAAATCGTTGTTTCGGAGAACGGTTCATCAGTTCATCACTTAATCACAGAATATCCCTTCTTAGTTTTTTCCAGAAAACTTATTCATATTCATATTTCATTATTCCTTGTGAGATTAAATTCTCACGTGTTATTAATTTCATGCATAATTTTCTTTTAAGCTTGAAATAATTAAGAAATCCTTTTTATATTAAGCCAAACATAGTCTTAAAACTTCCAATCAATAATCCTTTCACAAACAGTTCATGACATGATCTTTGGAACATACGAAATTGACATATTCGTAACACATTCATAAATTATTATAAAATTTAAAACATATAAGAAATTTTTACCACCGTAAGCCGAATGTAACTTGAGAGCATCCGGATATCAAATACCTTCACAAATGCATGCAAAATAATTTTTGAAATGTTTAATTATGTATAAATTGTGATTAATTTGGGTTAAACCCAAATGGGAGCGGGTTAGGGTTCCGGTGAGTATAAAACCATACAAAACTACCAATTCGAACACCCAATTGATAAATTTATTTTTTCAGGGTGTGGGTAACAATATTCTAAAACCAACTTACACAAAAATCCTAAAATAATCGGTGAAATCATTCAGGGTGTGGTTTAGGGTTTTATGTTTGAAATCGGTCAAAACTATAAAATTGGGTATGAAATTCACATATGTATATGCTCAAATCATTGGTAACATATCTAAGACTAAATCATGCATAAAACCCAAAATAATGGGTGAATTCGGTCCGGGTGCAGGTTAGGGTTTTTGGGTGGAAAATACCGCACAAAACTCACAAATCGGATATAAAATTGAAACATTTTCATACTTAAATCATGGGTAATATAAAATATAAACTTATTCAGGTATCAAAATAAGGATACCCAAAGAAAACGGAAGAAAAGTATAAGAAAATAAAAGAGGAGAGTGTGGGTGCACATGTATCGACTCGATCTATCACTTTTCTAACTAGCTCCAAGCCGGATTCGAACCCCGAGAAATCAATTCCTCCAATCTCTCTCTTCTCCTCCTCCCTCTCTCTCTCTTTCTCCCAGATCACTCAAAAAATGGCCAAAGAAAAGCCTGCTGCACCTGCGCTGGCCCACGGGCTTGGGTGCCGCGACGCCGCCCAAGGCGCTCGGCGAGCCTTCCCCTCTCCGACTCAACCCACGCTCCCAAAATTTATTTTTTTCATACTAATTAAGCTCAATATTGATCAAATTAACTCAATTATCCGCATATATGATATTCAAAAACAGGTATACTGCACAATAATTAGTAAATTTCCTCTTTATATTCCTCATTTCTCTTTTAATTCAACGCCTTAGCCTTATTGCCATTTGATTTATAAAAAACCTCATAAAAATAACCTTAGCCCACATACACGTAATAGGTATAGCTATACTAATTGATTTGTCTACATGCACCCTTCATTCGTGCATTGGGCATGACCACGTTATCAAAGCCATGAGCATATATCCATCAGCTGTATATTGGGCATTGTTTACCTGTGCTATTGACAATGTCTTTCGCTTATGCAAACACTAGCAAATTTCCCTTCTTACACAGATTTGAAAATTATCATGTATATTAGATGTGGAACTAATAAAAAGGTACTTCCAAATCCAACAAAAATGAAAAAGTTCTCTACAAAATATTTTTCAATAATAGAACTAGGAAAGAGAATTAACTTTTTGTATAAAATTTTTCTCATAAAAAATATTAACCGTTGAATCTAGAACAATCAGTAAATGCACAAGTAGCCAATTTTTTTTTTTAAAAAAATTGCTAGTACAACAGGCAAGTATATTTTACTATATCGCGGCATATCGTCGATACAATAATGTGCCGATATTTCGTCACATTATCAAGAAAAAAATAATACTACTTATCTTATCCACATATAACTCACTCTCTATATTTAGAATTCATTGATAATTTAAAGAAAAAGTTAAAATAAATTTTCTTTCAAGATAGTGGGTCCAAACAGGTAAAAAAAGATTTTTCATCAAAAACCATCAATATTATTAGCTCCAGAATCGATATATATTAATAAATATATTAAATATCGATTGATATTTTTATCTAAAAAATTTAAAAATAATTCATATAATATCTTATAATTTGCTAATATTACATGTGAATTACTAGCATCGAAGCATTAGAATATTTCTTATGCTTTCAATTTCTTGGCCCGCGGCCACCTCTCAAATATCCTTCTCTCTAATTGCTTGCCAAAAAAAAAGAAAAGAAAAAAAAATCGTCATTTGCCTTTTCTGACGTAATTAATAGACTCTTTTGCGTCACCGATGACGTAATATTTACTGGAGGGGTAAAGGGTCAATTGCCAACGGTGAGGTTTCCCATACACCAGTGCAATGGGGAGGACGGGACATTGCGACGAAGCTTTGTATATATGACGCTGCATTATATCGATCGGTGAAAATTTAATATCTATTATTTTTTATTATTATAATATAAAAAAATATACATTTTTTAAAAATAAAAAAAAATTAGTAATGGTCATTAAATGAGAATCTAATAATTACGATATAGCATCACACGCTTGCCATAGAACGTCGTGTCACAACGCCTTGTTTAGTTCAATGAGCCCTCTCAATTATTAAATTATTTATAATTTAACAATAGTTACTTAACATATTAAGATAATATGATAGATAAATATTTATATTAAGAATTTTTAATAAAATATTTTAATATTAGTATAGCAAAAAAAATTAAAAAATATATTACTTCTATATTTTTAAAATATTTTTAAATGTTAGATTTTTTTTATTGAATCTTAACTCAATGGGTATTATGCCATCGCAGTTCCCTATTCTCAATTTTTTGTAATATAGTTAAAAAATATATTATACAACTCTTCATATGCGTGTTGTCACAATTTAATTATGAAAATAGAATGATTAGATTAAATAATTAATTTATAAATAAATAAATAAGATCAAAATATTAAATTTTTTAAAAAAAATGGAACCCCCTCAATCCCACAACATACCTATTTTACAAGGTGTAACTCGCACTAATAAACCTCTTTATATGTTTTCTTTTTTTCTTTTTTTTTTATGAATACTTATGAGAATCTCTAATTAAATGGGATATCAAATTGAGAGAGTTTTATATCGAATTTCGATCCAAACCAGCCATCAAGGGACAGATTCTGGCTGACTTTATCGTCGAGACCACGACCCCGATCTTCGATGAGCACTACGCTGAAGGCACAGATCACCACCTAGAAGAGCCGGAATGGGTCCTCAGTATGGACAGTTCGTCTACTAACTCAGGTAGTGGTGCCCGGGTGGTCCTAAGGATCCCGGATGAGTTTGAGGTGAAATACTCCTTGAAATTTGATTTTTTCACTATCAATCATGTTGCCTAATACGATGCCCTGTTATCCGAATTGCGACTAGCCAAAGAGTGTTCCGCTGCATTTGACTGTCTGCAGCAACTCGGAGCTAGCCGTCAACTAGATCAACGGGAATTTTGAGGCATGTAACTCTCTCTTGGCTAAGCATTTGGCTAAGGCGAAAGACACGATTCGAAGATTTGATAAGCTAAACCTAGTCCATATTCCAAGGACTAAAAACTGGAAGGTCAACTAGCTCGCAAGAGTAGCGGTAGCCAAAAGTCCAAAGTAGTACTCGAGGAACATGCGAAAAGTTTCAGGCACTCCTAGCATAGATGAATAGGAAGCGATGTAAGTCATTAATGGCAAAAGATGGATGACACCATACTAGAGGTATCTAGCGGGCAGTACATTACCAGAGAGCACAGATAAAGCTAAGCAAATCAAAAAGACGGCTGGTTGGTACACAATAGTCGACGGAAGGCTATATCGCCGAGGATACTCGACTCCGTGCCTTCGTTGTCTTACCCTTGAGGAGGCCGACTACGCTTTAAACGAGGTCTACCTCGGGATATGTAGATCACACATCGGCAGTTAAGAATCATGTGTTCAAAATCATGTGTCAGGGATATTACTGGCCAACGATAAAAAAGGACGCCTTAAAGTTTGTGAAGAAGTGTGAGAATTGTCAACTCTATGGCAACCTCTACCACCAGCCGCCCGCAGAGCAGAGATCCCTCCAAGCACCTTAGCCATTTGCGTAATGATAACTTGATCTTCGGACTGTTTCCCATTGCAACCGAGTAGAGGAAGTTCATCATTGCGGGCATTGACTACTTCACTGAATGGGTTGAAGCAGTCTCGTTCGCCAAGATCACTGAGCAAAATGCCATGGAATTTGTCCGGCAGAGCGTAATAAGCTAATTTGGTATCCTCGAGGTCATCGTAACTGATAATATAACCTAATTTTTAGAAAAGTATTTCACCAAGTATTGTACCAATCTGGGCATCAGATTAGCACACGTTTCAGTAGCGTACACCAAGATGACAGATAGGTGAAAGTCACCAATCGGACGCTATTGCATGGTTTAAAAACCAAGTTGGAGGATACAGGGGGCTCCTAGGTCGACAAACTGCCCTTCATGCTTTGGTCGTACCGAATAACTCCTGAGAAGCCAACTCGTGAGACACCCTTCAGCCTCTACTAAGGGATTAAGGTTGTGATACCAATTAAGATCGGGCTCCCAAGTCTTAAGGTCAAAACCTTCGATCCACTTGGCAACTCCAAAAATATTAGGAAACACCTAGATTTGTTGGAGGAAGCCTGTGACGTGGCCAGGATACACATAACTGCCTACGAACAATGAATCACTTATTATTACAATAAGAAAGTAAAAGTGCAAAAATTTGAAGTTGGAGACTTGGTCTTGTGAAGTATAGGGGCCACAGGTAGAACAGCCGATCGGAATAAGCTTTCTCCGAATTGGGAATGTCCGTTCCTGGTCTTAGTTGGTCTGCAAAATGGAGCATATAAACTCCGAACCCAAAATCGTAAGTTGATCCCGCAGATTTGAAATACGGTCCACCTAAAACGCTACTATCAATAAAGACCCACGAAGGTCATATGTGTGATCTATGGTGTGCTTGTAACATACACTATTGATTAATAAAGAATGCTCTTTTCCCTTTTCATTTGCATGTTCTCTATTTCTTTTCTTCCTTTTTTGTTTCCATATGAATACTTGCGTGCAGGTAGCATAGGAATAGACGACCTAGACTGTCCCTAAATTAAGCGGGTTCTTACTCGCTCGCAATCAAACCTTGGTTATCGAAATGGCTCGTCAGCGGACGACGTAAATATTGGTCATCCAAACGGCCCGTGAGCAGTCAAATCAAACCTTGGCATCCAAGTAGCTTGTCGACGACCGACTTAAATATTGATCATCCAAGCAGCCCGTAAGCGGTTGAATCAAACCTTAGTCATCTAGGCAGCCCGTGAGCTACCGAATTAAATATTGGTTATCCAAGCAGCCCGTGAGCGGTCAAATTTAGCCTTGGTTCCACCCCAAGTGGCCCATTCACGATCTAATACAAAACCTTAGGGAGCTTAAATGACCCACATAACAACCTCCTCCAGTAGGAGATAGCACAATCAATCTATAATGGTCGATAAATCGGGGCAAAGTGTGAAAGAATAAAGGCACCAAGGCTGGCAGTCCAGAATCATAACATAAGCAGCGCCACATAATACGAAAGCTCAACTCGTTAAACAAAAGTGTGCTCGTATGTAAAAATGGCTTGATACAACATCATGACTCATCCTGATGTCTCCTCGAGGACTTATGATCCCTCTGAAAGCACGACACAAGTCTCCGAGCAGCCAAACTGCGACAATCAACATTACAAAATGGTCGTCCATTCCACGTAAATTGCTAAAAGGCAGACAACCAACCAGTGTAAAAAGAAATGACTAAAGAGAAAGCCGAGTAAAGACATGGAATTCGATGCATTAACGAAATCAATTTTTTTATTAATAAGACTTTATTTACAAGTATAGTAAAGAACAAAAAGTACAAAAATCCAAACTAAGGAGCATAGCTTCCAGGAGGACGCAGGAGAGGCCCCTGTGCGTCCCGAGAGAAGTCAACCAGGTCTTCACACCACTGGGCGCCTTGCTTCGAGGGGTCAGGGATGCCAGTAGTAAAGTCTAGATCCACAACCTTGACAATCCAATGATAGATGTTGATGCCTTCCAAGAGCCTGGCCCATAGCGCCTGTGTGACCTCCTGAGGGCGCAAATAAGTGGACATCTCGTTCTCTAACGAGAATATCTTCACCTGAAGCTCATCCGTGAGCCTCTCTGCCCAGATGGCCCTCTCTTCTAGCCCTGCCAACTTCACCCTCAGCTCAGTCAGCTTTGATTGGAGCGCAGCCTTCTCCTCCTGGTGCTTTTGAACTTGAGAGCGCTCAACTGGCTCAGCTGCTCCCCTAACTAGAAAATCTCATCTTCTCGGTCCTCAATCACCGTATCCCGCTGGCACAATCCCTTCAACACTGCGCCTACAATCTTCTCTTGCTATAAGAAATAAAAAGAAGTTAGGCTACAATAGTGGAGAAAGAAGAAAGGGAGAGCTTCAAAGAAATTATTGGGAAGACTTTTTGTTTCTTTCTTCCCAAAGGGCCCTACAACTCAGGCACTGATAGTGGGAGACTTGGAGCGGGAGCCTCCTGAGGCCGCTCCGCAGTAGCTTCTTTGGTGGACTCCACAGGCAGTGCGGCCGGGAGACTTGGAGCGACGGTTTCCAGTGCCAGCTTCGCAATAATCTCAACTACCTCAACAAGCTCTTCGGCGGCCAACTCCTCTGGCTCCGCAGACAGCTCAGCGGCTGACTCCTCCATTCCGGCAGCTTCAAGCGCCAGCTCTGCTGGGGCAGTGGGCACCTCTAAGTCGCCCGACAGTGATGGCTCAGCGATGATGCCTCCCGCGACAACTCTCTCAATAGCTCCAAAATCAGCTGAAGAGGCCTCAACACGAGAGCGCTCACCAATGCCATCCAATTGACCGGTCATGCGGTAATCTGGCTCGGTGGTTGATGAGGAAGCAGGCTTGGCTAGCAGAACTCTCTTCTTTCTAGGGCTGCTAGGAGGGTCACTGATGGTAAGAGCGCTGGCTTTCCTCTTGGGCTGCGATGCCGCCAGTGGAGGAGCTTTGAACTTTTGGACAAGTGAGGAAGGACCCCAACGAGCTCTCCTGGCCTCCGCCTTGGACACCAGGTGATCGCTCCTGAGCTCGGAGAAATGCCCCCTCACCAACTGCAGCAGTGGCTCTACTGCCCCCACCTCTTTCTTGGAGGGCTACACAGTGAAATCATCAAGGACCTTGTCCCAATCCTAGGACAAGGGCCAGTCGTTAACAAGATGAACAAAAAAGAATAGGTCCTTCTAGTTCTTGACCGACTCATAAATCGCGCAGTTAATACGTAGCACCCGGGGAGATAAGAAAATCTGATTCCCACTCTGGGTGAATCAGAACATCACCCAGACGGCCTCCAAAGCCAGCAACCGCAAATGGTGACGAAGAAATATGCACAACGAACACAGACAATGTACGGCATTCGCGTGAAGCCGTGCAATGGGAACACTAAACGCCGTAAGGATGCGGAGTAGTTTCTCTGGAACCAAGAGGTGAAGCCCGCTCTACAAATGAGTCTCATATACAGTGATGTGGCCAGCAGGAGGAGAGCAATCCCTATCCTGCTCACTGGGCATCAAAAACATAATGTGTGATGGGATATTAAATTCAACGTATAACTCCCACACCTCACCAATAGAAATGACTGAGTGGATTTCAGTAACTGCAGGAATCATGAAAGCAAAGAAAGAGAAGGGACGAAGTCCTAGAATTTTTGGGAAGAAAGGTGTGAAAATTTTGAACTGATACGTGGTTTTTATAAAGTCCATCGCTGTCAAACTAAAGTAGCGTATCGAAAAGGTGCGACAATCATAACAGACACGTGTCGATTCCGGAGAGGGCACTTTAAAATTGAATCATCTGGAAAATCAATTACAAGGATTGTAAATTCATTGCATGACGACACGTG
>JAOVVI020001220.1:0-18517 GCA_028571085.2 Nepenthes alata | reverse complement strand
CAGTGAAAACTCAAGGATTATCCTGATCGCATAATGTAGCGAGTGATACTTTGGGCAAGTCTTAGGATATTACTGTGGAAGGACAAAGACTGCCTCTGTGCTTCGGAAGACATGGGGGCATATGTGTGTGGCCCGTCTACAAGAATGATATGTAGATGGCTCACCTCTGGATCGATAATAGGAGCTTACTCCTTTAGGTCATGTGGATGACATGACCCTCTCCTCGTTCTCCCATACCTTTAGCTAGTAAGATTTACTAGCTCTAATCCGTAAATATAAGTCATTATGCATAATTTACATCCCAAAGAGAAGATGGATAAAATGTGAAAAGTTAATTGTGTTTTAAAAATATATTCGATCACGTCTAATATCTATGCATCCTCGTTATACTCGTATATCCCTCTTCTACTTTATTTTACTTATATTATTTATTGTCTTAACTATATTGCACTTATTGAGCTTTTGACTCACCCTTACTTCTCATTATCTCCAGATTTGTATAGGTCTGTTATACCCAATGGGACAGCATAGTGATTCAAAGTGGACTAAGCTCTGAATTTAGGTGATTATATCGAAGACTTATAATTTGTAGCTTTATATATGTCATAGGAAAATTATATATATTTATATTTCTTTTAAAAATCTTAATGTATATTATACATATAATTGATGATTAGATAGTTTAGTTTCCGCTGTGTTTGAATTTATTATACTTTCGTAGGTTATTGTAGTTTGTAACAGAAAACCTAATGGCATTTCTATTTGGCCAATATTGTGCTTAGATACACAGCATTAGAGTCGCGAATAATATGTCACAAATGGATCCTGTGAGGAGTTGTTATACTATGTGTTTTGTGAGTTGTTGTTGTATGTTGTCGAGATGAGGGATTATTTGGATATATTTTATTTTGTACAGAAAATTATACAAGTTTTTATATCAGCTTGACTACCATATTTTAAACAAAACTTTGACGGATTTTTGACAGAAAATATGGCCCGTCATAGTTGGTATCAGAGAAAAAGAGATGCTTTATACTTAATTTGAACCATATGCAAAAGTTTAGGATAGATTAAGATTGATTGAATTAGTGGATATAGGTATATGACAAATTAAGTTAAATTGGATAGTTCTAATTATCCTAGTTGGCTAGCTTAGACTTGAACTAAGTTAGAGTTAGAGAACAAGTTTGGTTGTCTAACTTATGCGTCCCAATTAGTATCTTAAGAGCTACCTAACCTGTGTTGTTTCTATTTCAGAAGGTTATTAGCATTAGCTTTTGAACAAGAGTTTACTCGCAGTAGTAGTCGACCATGAGGTCGAGAGGAACTTTAGGGAGGTAACTTGAGGCTTAAATTTGATGGGTGCTGATTTGGTGCTTGAATTGATCGGTATTGATTGAAGACCTAGGTTAATCAATTTTGGTTCAAAATTTAAATTTGATCAACTATGGGTTGAGGTCCTCAGGGTATTAATTTGTTAAGAAGGGATGTTTGAATAGAATGATTAAGAATAATGGATAGGGTGGAATTGATAGCTTAGGTTAGAATAACTTAGAGCCAATTCTGGTATAATGGGTCCTAGGATGTTGATTCATAATCGATTTAGAGATATTTAAGTGTTTAAACTTTTGGGTAGCTCAAATCCTATAAAGGTTGAGATGTGGATCTTGAGAATTAAGATAATGTTGCGGTGATCCAATGTTCGAAAGAAGATAAGGTAATGTCACCCCGGTCTGATAGGAGGTGAAGTTGACCTTGAGTGGTTGACGTGAAAAAGGGTCATGGGTCTCGAGGATAAAGAGATATCGTTGGATATATTTATGGATACTTTATGGATGAATGTCTTATTTTGGTGGAATTTTTGGGAGCATATTTTAAGTGTGGATAGTTTGACCGTATGATTAGGGATTGTCTTGATTCCCTGGGTCAGATAGTAAATGAGACAAATACCGTGGATTGAGGTTTCACATGATGGCATGAAGTATAGAAGTGTCGTCCATTGTAGCGGGAGATAAGGTTCCCGGATCTTGATATTTTGATATATGTGTTACTTTAGGATCCAGAATCTATATTTTATTGGCGTTTCCTAAGCTTATTCGTTTGTCTAAGGATCATAGGCCTTATACTAGTTGTATCGAGGTCTATAATATTTTCTCGAGTTTGTAGATATGATTGGTTGGGCTGATTTATTTACCCTGTGGTGTTATGACTTGATATGATTTTGAGGATGATTTGGTTAGTAAGGCGCCATGTTAGTGTGAGCTATGATGGTAAGGATATGATACCTTGTAATCGGGTGGAAAGGTTTGAATATGAGGTATTGTTGTTTGATTGGCGACAAAATTAGTATTGTTTCGCCTACAAATCGTTTGATTAGGATTTGTGCCAAGTTTAACTAACATATAAGACCACACTTGGGAGTCCTTTTGTGGTCACCAAGGTGTTTGGGTAATGTAAGTGTTTGAGGATGTTTTCTAGAGGAAATGGTTAGCCCAAATCATCTCCTGATCGCTAAATTGATGATTGTTATAGAGTTGTGCCCGGATTGGCACAAAATTTTGAGGACTCTGTATTGAACCAATAAGGCATCAGTTGAGTACTTTGCCATAAGGTGCTTCAGCGCTTTTGGGATGGTCTCATTAATGAATTTTTAGAGTCAATAGGGTGTGAGAAACCCATTTTAGGATCATATCATGGATTGCGAAATACGGTTAGCCACGTACTCAATTACAAAAGGGATGTAAGTTGGAGAGAAATGTTATGTCGGACATGTAGTTTCTTCGATAGCAAGAATGCAATTCCTTAGAGTTTGGAGCGATGGCTAATTTGGAGAAAGATTAATTGATGTCTTGAAGGTGTGTTGCTTTTTGGGTTTAGCTGAAACCGAATGGCCTATCCGATAAGTATTTCTCAAAGATTATAGCGTCGTGAGGTGTTTGGCTTGCAGACGATCAATATCCATCGAAATAGGTCATGCGATGGTAACCTTCGATGATTTACGGATTAGTTGTTGACCTTATTGTTTAGGTTGACCCCTGATGGGTCTAATAAGTTCAGTAAAGTGCGATCCTTTTGAGGAAGCTCTAGGATTGTAAAGCCTATAACCAGAATTACCTCACCGATAGTTTGGGGTTAACTATTAAAGTACTTACTTTGAGGATTTATAGGGTTGTTTATAGAGATAATTATTGTTTAAAGAATCTTATGGACAAAGAGATGGTCTCAAAGAAAGAGATGGCCTTGCAGCAATATTAGCGGGTAGATTCACTTGAGGATAGTAATAGTGAGTTTTGTTGTCAGCCATGAAGGGTCGATCAAATGGTAGTGTAGAGTAGTAAGGTTGTTAGAGGGTTATACTTATGAGGTGTATCATCAGTTAAGAAGAATATTATTGCCGATAATTGGATGACGAGAATCTTCGGATTTGGTATGTCTTGGTGCATTATGGGAGTTATCGTAGGGTAAATCTCGAGTTGCTCCTACGTCTAAGTGAAAGGGGTGCTCTTCCTTTGGTTTTAGGAAGGAAAGTTGCCTCCTACGTAGTAAGGTCATAAAATTATGAGATAAGAAGCTCTCACCGTTTCGCTTTCGAGGATATTAAGGGCGGTAAGAATTAGGTGTACTATTTGGATATTGTTAAATTGGTAGACTAGGATAGCCCATTTATTGTGAGTTTGGGTATTTCAACCAGGAAGTATAGGTTGGCTCATTAGTATGCCAACAAGACAGTAAGTTTGGTAAGTATTCGAGTTCAAGGGTTTTGGGTGATTGCCCAATTGGGTTACCTAGATTGATTGTCATCTAGAGATTTTGGACCCTACTTTTGTTGTATCGATGTCCTTAGGATTTTTCTTAGGATCATAATTACTAGGTACCCTAGGAGTCTAATATGAATCAATGGGGGTGAGTTACAGGATGATTCTTAGTATCCTGATAAATAATTAATCAGAGTAGCACAGTAAAAGTATGTAGACTCTTGGCTTAGAAATTTCGGAATGGGGTTAAGGTTCCAATGGAAGATCATTCTCAAGACGTAGGAGGTTTCGAGGTGAGAGCATGTTAGTTTATTTGAGATTTTGTATTAAGTCGGAGAAGTAGTAAATAATTAGGCTTACTTCTGAATTTGGGTAGATTATCGTGAAGCCACCCATGTACCGATGAATGAGGAGGTAGGTTTATGATCAGGTTTAACCGTTGTGGGAGATTAGGGATTCGTTTTATAGCGATGTTTCAATCTCAATTTTAGATAAAAGGCATTAGACGTTGAGGATCAGGATAATTCGAATGGTTAAGGTTCGCTAGAAATAATCGTCTCTCCAAAAAAGTAATTTGGGAGTACGTAGGTGAAATCTAGAAGGTCTATCACCCTATTGTTAAGTTTTGGAGTTCATTAAATTTTGAGAATGAAATTTTGAGAAAGTGGGGGAGAGTTGTAAGGTACCGATTTTTGGAACGTAGTAAATATGAGTAATTAAGTTAAAATAAGTAGATCAAGGTTAAAGGTACGGGAGGAAGTTGATCGAAGGACCGAAGACCTAGAATTAGAAAAATTGAGAACCGGCTTATAATCACGAAATATTAATTCATAAATATGATTCGGGTTTTAAATGATAGTAATCTCGGAGTATTAAATTAATATAATTATAATTAGGCTCGAAGTATATGAGAAAAATATGTTTTGGTGTCGAAATCGGGTGACGGTACCGGGCGGATTGTTGGATGCTTGAACAGCCGTAGCAAGCACAAATCTAGTGCTGGCGTGCTTGCTGCACGCTGCGGCCGGCGCTCAAGCGCCGATTCGTGTAAAAGCCGCGTGCAGGCTTTTAAACATTGTTGCGACGCGGTTTTGGGGAAGAAGGAAAGAAGAGGGTTTGGGTAGAGTGAGAGAGAGGGAGAGAGAAGAGAGAGAAAGGAGCAAACGAAGGCTCTTGAGTTCAATTCCGCCTTTGAGCTAGTTGAAAAAATCGTAGATCGGCTCGAGGCAAGTGCATCCATACCCTTCTATTATGTTCTTTTTTATTTTCGTTCGATCCCCTTTGGGTATTATTATCCCGATATCTGACTCCTACATGTATTTATGATACACATGACTTGATTATGTATATTAATGAATTTCATGTCCAAATTTATTGAAATTGACCGGTTTCACACTAAAACCCTAACCCCATGCCTGGGTAGTTTCGGCCACCGATATTTGGGGCTTTTGCATAAATTAGGTCCAGAATATTATTACCCATATTTTATATAAGTTAATTTATCAATTTGAAATCTGATTTGGTAGTTTTATGTGTATTTTAATTTGTCAAATTTTATGCATAAATTGACTTGAGATTATGATTACCCATGTCTTGAATTTAATAATTTACCCATTGGATGTTCAAATTTTTAAGAATCGTCCGATATGCAAAATCAGGTGTTGTTTACACACAAAATTACTATTCACCCGAGGCTTTTCAGTAATTTTACATTATTCCACATGGTTCAATTGTTAATTAAGTTGTATATATTAGCGTGTGTTTAATTGTATGCTCCAGAAATTATATTTATTAACCAATAGTGAATGAAATGTTATTTGAAAGTCCATAAAGTTACAATTGCCTCTCGATGGTAAGAATTTTTAATTTTTTCCTATAATTATGATATTCGTAGATGTAAATTAAGTCACGAGAAGATTTAAATTCGAAAAAAGGATAAACATCATGCAGATAATTAGAGAAAAATTTTACAATTGTTACATGATTGAATTATTCCCCTGGATGGAGAAAATTGTGATGAAAGAAATATGGTGGATCTTTCCTCAAAAGAATAAGAAATCATAAAATTAGGATTACGGATTCATATTTTAAAAGGTAATACCCCTTGTCATGCCATTAGTATGACAGTAGAAACTCAATGAGTGTCCTTACCGCATATTATAACGGGTAATATTCTTGACAAACCTTATGATATTTCTGTGGAAGGATGAGAATTGCCTCTGGGCGCCGGGAGACATGGGGGCATATGTGTATGGCCCATCTATAGACATGATATGTAGATGGAAATCCTCTGGGTCGGTAGTAGGAGCTTATACCCTTAGGTCATGTAGATGACATGATTCTCTCTTCGTTCTCACGCATCTTTAGCTAGTAAGGTTTATTGGCCCTAATCTGTAAACATAAGTTGTTATGCATAATTTACATCCAAAAGAGAAGATGGATAAAACGTGAAAAGTTAATTGTGTTTTAAAAGTATATTTGATCACATCTTATGTCTACGCATCCTCATTCTTGTATATCCCTATTGTACTTTATTTTACTTATGTTGTTTATCGTCTTGATTATATTGTATTTACTGAACTTTTCGCTCACCCTTACTTCTCTTTATCTCCAAATTAGTACATGTCTATTATATCCGATTGGAAGCGTAGAAATTCAAAGTAGACTAGACTTTGGATTTGAAATATCATATTGAAGACTTATAATTTGTAGCTTTATATATGTCATAGGAAAATTATATATATTTATATTTCTTTTGGGAATTTTGATGTATATTGTACATATAATTGATGATTAGATAGTTTAGTTTTCGATGTATTTATTTTATTATACTTCTGCAGGTTATTATGGTTTATAACAGGTATCTAGTGATATCTCTCTTTAGCCAATATTGTGTTTAGATACACAGTGTTGGAGCCACGAATAATATGTCGCAAATGGATCCTATGAGGAGTTGTTGTTGTGTTGTGTGGTTTGTGAGTTGTTGTTATATGTTGTCGAGATAATGGATTATTTGGATATATTTTGTTTTGTATAAGAGATTATACATATTTTTATATCAACTTGACGGCCATATTTCAGATGAAATTTGCCAAATTTTCAGCAGAAAATACGGTCCGTCACACTCTCTGTGGGTATTTGTGTGCCAAAGTATGTCCTGCCCTCATTCTTGGTTGAAAAGTTTTATTTATAGTTGGGTTCTAGTCGGTTGGTCAGTTTAAAATTATCGCTTATAATGAATGGTATTATATTATATTAAATGTCAATCGTTACCTTTGATATATAATCGTTATTTAGATTAATTTAATAACCGTTCAATCAATAATGATTGACCTTTATTTTGCCATTATCGAATTGGGTTGTTTATGTGTAGATATTGATCCTCCGGTTAACTGTAATTATTTGTTAGGATTTAATATTTAATTTATTACTTTGTCGGGCTATCATTTGCTTCGGTCTTACACACTTTTTGCCATCCAATTGCTCGGGAGGTTGGCATAATCATGTACAATTGTATTTGGATTGTTGGCATTTGAGCACCGTTTTTGGGTTGGGCTAGGCCAATCGTGCTTCAGCCATACCTAATAATAATTATTCATAACAATGGATCGATCCATCAATATTCACTTGTTAATATCTATTATAAATAACTTGAATCCAACTTTTCATCGCTCGATTATAATTTTAGTCTCTTATTGATTGAGCTCAATCTAAGACCCACGTAAAATTTTAAAGTAATTCTTATACAAATAAAATATGGATGATGGGTCCAATAACCATGAGCCCAATGGACCAGGCCCCACAAGAAGCCTACAATCCAACATAATTCTTTCAAAGTAAAGGTCTCACATTGCTTATAGAGAAATAGTGCATCTATAAATCCCACTATAAAAGCAAGTATCCTCAAACTTTGAAAGATAGGCCGGAGAAGCTCGAAGAAGCTCAAAAAACTCCATGAGGCTCCAGATAGCTCGGAGAATGGTGTAGCCGTTGCTAGCCAATCTCCAACGAGAGCGGGATGGCAGCCCAGAGGCCACCAGCTCTCTTCTTTCCATGAGGCCATCCGCCCTCTGCCAGCCAGGAGGACGTCAGCCCTTCGCCTATCTAGAGACCAACAACCATCTGTCGCCAAGAGGCTCTCAGCCCTCTGCCCGTCTGAAGGCCAGCAGCCTTCCACCAGGAGACTCTCATCCCTCCTCCCGTTCGAAGCCTTTCGCTACTAGGAGGCTCTCATCCCTCCTTTCGTCCAGAGGCCATCAACCTTCCGCCGCTAGGAGGATCTCAACCCTCCATCCTATGAGCCCTCCGTCCTAAGAGCCCTTCATCCTAGAGCTAGAAGCCCTCCATCCCAGGAGCTCTACGTCCCCGGAACCCTCCATCCCACGAGCCCTCCACCTCAGAATCAGAAGCTTGCTGTCCAAGAGTCAACCCTCCACTAAGGTAACCAGGATGTTGACCCACCAGGGCAGCTTAGTCCTTCTCCTCTAAGCTGCCCTCTGCGAGTGCATCTCAAAGTCGCCCTCTGTTGGGAGCATCTCTAATTTTCCCCCCTATTGGACACACCTCAAAGCTACCCCTCTGCCGGGCGCACCGATAAACCGCCCATAATTTGGGCGCACCTCTAAGCCGCCCGCTACAGGCGCACCGCTAATTCGCCCCTCTACCGGGCGTAACCATAGAGCTCATGCCTTTAAATACATCCCACACAGACTCCCCTTATTCCCACATCTTAAGCATGCTTTCCTCCGTTTATTGCAGAAGGTTATTAACTTGAGTGTCGGGGTATTTTTGATGGGAGAAATCTCACCGACCTCTAACCTCTTGTTTGTTAGTTTGTGTTGGGCAGTTTTCAGGTTAATAGTGATGGAGATTGGATCCACTCATGATCCCGTTTGGATGATGAGGAATCCAAATGCTACCTAATCCGTACAACAACTACGGACTCGAGACGCAATATTGGTGTCGTTGGTGGGAACACGATAAAAAGTCTAGCGTCTCCCCTCAACACTCAATCTCTTACACGAAGATGGACAACACTTGAGTTTCAGTCAGTGCTATGGCTCGAAGCATAGCCTCTCATGGTGACAATCCCTCATTGGGTAGCCATGCCTGGGGGCTCTGTTTCCTAACTCCACGACGGACAGAGAAGATTGGCACCCCGAGCGCGAGTTATTTCCTCAACTGGAGCGAAGTTGCTTGTCGTGGAAACCCATCATCGGTTAGCCATGGTTGGGGGCTCCGTCCTCTAACTCCAAGATGGTTGAAGGATATTGGCATCACATGTGCGAGCCACTATATCAGCCGAGGGCAAAGTCGGCCATGGCGATGACCCCCTACGGGTAGCCATGCAGATGGACAATCGACCCCGAGCATGCCAGCACTTGCTGTCCAGCCAAGTACTATGGACTCATGTTCCTAAGGCCATTTGCACCTGCCTGAAGGTGATGTACTGGGGGCTTCAACCTTCAACTCCCTAGTGACCAAAGAAAGCCTGCATTATCAGAGGATCTGCCATGTGTTGCCCAGCCAAGCTGGGCAAAAGGTCAGACCCCTCGGAGCATAGACGCCATAGGCAGAAGTGCCTACCGAAATGCCCCGACGACCCTCTGAAGCAGTATGCGTAGGCCAAGCACTCGGAGCCTTAGGAAGGTCCCAAGGGCATAGGACGTCACTCGCGAACAAAGACCTACAATGATTCCACGCAAAATCCAGGTAAGTCTTGCATGTATCGTACTGCCTGCTTAGATCACGTTTCCATTAATATAATTGTAGTAATATCTATTCATACAAATGATTTCATGACACTGCGTAAAATTATGTGACCTAGACTGCCCCTAAGTCAGGCTAGTTTTCACTCGCATGCGACTAAACCTCGGTCCCACACCGAGCAGCCCATATGCAGTCATATCTAAACCTCAGTCCCGCACCAAGTGGCCCATATGTGATCGTATCTAAACCTCAGTCCTGCACCGAGTGGCCCATACGCGGTCATATCTAAATCTTTGTCCCACATCGAGCGGTCCATACGCGGTCGTATCTAAACCTCGGTCCCTCATCAAGCGGCCCATACACGGTCGTATCTAAACCTCAGTCCCGCACCAAGCGGCCCATACGTGGTCGTATCTAAACCTCAGTCCCACACTGAGCAACCCATACGCAGTCGTATCTAAACCTTGATCCCGCACTAAGCAGCCCATACGCTATCATATCAAAACATTAGTCCCGCACTGTGTGGTCCATATGTGGTCGTATTTGAACCTTGGTCTAGCACCGAGCGGCCCATGCGGTTAAAGTATCAAGCTTGGGGGCTCCTAAAGTTTCCAATAAAGCGGCCATTAAAACCTTAGGGGGCTTTTTGGCATGTGTGTGGTGACCTCCTCTGCAATGAGAGAGCACCATCAGTCAACGACGGTCATGGGCTAGGACCATACACACGAAAGCAATCACGCCCTGAGCAGGGCTGAGTGCTGAGACGGTACCGTGCAACGGCCTAAGACTCAGATTCCGGCTGCTATGACCTGAAAACCCAGCTGGCCCTTAGAGTGGCTCCATCGGGCATGCGACGATGTCCAACCTACTGGACCAAGCATCCCACTACGCATGAGATACGATGACATCCTATGACAAAGAACGAGTACAGCGTAAGAAGGCGCCAGATTGGAGCCTTGGAGACAATAGCTCAATAGCTTAGCCATTAAAGTGCAGGTTGTAAGACCAAAAGGAATCACATGTACCCAGAAATACCTAAAGAAATGAGGGAAGCGGCAGAGCTGTCAACCTCTCTTGGCCATGAAAGGATGGCCATCTGACTAAAGTAAACAAAAATGTGCCGCCGAGACCCTCTCTCATGCAGGCGCCAGAGAAGGTGCCTCTCTGGTCTTTAAAGGCTTAACGATTCTTTCAACCTTCGAAAGCCCTCAAGTGCTGCAGAGTCAGAAAGGGATTCTATGACAATTTAAGCAACACTGTTCGGGTAATGGCAGCAGCATTTGTGTTTTACCAGTGGAGGAAAATCGGGATAGCCCTACTCAGGCAGAGCATGACTCTTATCTCTCTGCCCAGTCAAGCACATGTGTTTAGTAGATCGGTGGGCCATTGCCAGCTCTCCCAAAACACATCCTCAAGCGACGAGATTCAACTCACAACCCATGCATTGGCCCTCAAGAGCTATAGAGATCTCGCTTTGAACTCGGATAGTGCTCGATTGAGATAGCTGGCCCGCTCTTAACCGTGAAAACACCTCAGTAAAGGCAAAATTGACCTGGCGATCCACTACCTCAGAGTTAGCACACGACCAAAGGGTGCGAGGAGCTTTGCCCGTCATCCGGGAGGCCCTGAGCCCTACTCTCGTCAGCACGGGGGCTCTCAGCCCTTCGTCCTGCCAGGAGGCTCTCCGCCCTTCTCTAGCTAGCATGGAGGTCCTCAACCCTCCGTCCTGCTAGGAGACCCACAACCCTACTTTCTTCAGCATCGAGGCTCTTAGTTCTTCGCTCTCCAGCACAGAGGTCCTCAGCCCTCCGTCCATCCAAGAGGCCCTTAGCCCTCCTCTCTTCAGCGTCGAGGCTCTCAGTCCTCAACTCCCTAGCACAGAGGCTCTCACCCCTCCATCCTGCCTTCTAGGAGGCGCTCAGCCCTCCTCTAGCCAACACGGAGGTCTTTAGCCCTCCGTCCTCCCAGGAGGCCCTTAGCCCTCCTCTCTCCAGCGTCGAGGCTCTCAGCCCTCCACTCCCCGACACGGAGGTCCTTAGCCCTCCGTCCAGCCAGGAGGTCCTCAGCCATTCTCTCGTCAGCACGAGAGCTCTCAGCCCTCCGTACTGCTAGGAGGCTCTCCGACCTCCGCTCCCCAGCATGGAGGTCCTCAGCCCTACGTCCTGCTAGGAGGCCTTTAGTCATCCTCTCACTCCAGCGTCGAGGCTCTTAGTCCTCCACTCCCCACCACGGAGGCCCTCAGTCCTCTATCCTGCCAGGAGGCTCTCATCCCTCCTCTAGCCAACACGGAGGTCTTCAGCCCTCCATCCTGCTAGGAGGCGCTCATCCCTCCTCTCTCCAGCGTCAAGGCTCTCAATCCTCCGCTCCCCTGCACAGAGGTCCTTAGCCCTCCTCTTCTCAGCACGAGGCTCTCAGTCCTCTGCTCCCTAGCACGGGGGCTCTGCTAGGAGGCTCTCCGCCCTCCTTTCGCCAGCATGGAGGCTCTCTGCCCTCCGTCCAGTTAGGATGCTCTCAGCCCTCCTCTCTCTCCAGCGTCGAGGCTCTATATCCTCTGCTCCCCAGCACGGAGGCTCTCAGCCATCCGTCCTCTTAGGAGCCGCTCAACCCTCCTCTAGCCAATACAGACGTTTTCAGCCCTCCATCATACTAGGAGGCCCTCAGCCCTCCTCTCTCCAGCGTCGAGGCTCTCAGTGCTCTACTCCCCAGCACAGAGGTCCTCAACCCTCCGTCTTGCCAAGATTCCCTCAACCCTCATCTCTCCAGCGTCGAGGCTCTCGGTCCTCCACTCCCCAATATGAAGGTCTTCAGCCCTCCGTCCTGCCAAGAGGCCCTCAGCCCTCCTCTCACTCTAGCGTCCAGACCCTTAGTCCTTTGCTCCCCAGCACAGAGGTCCTCAGCCCTCCGTCCTGCCAGAAGATACTCAGCCCTGACACTCTACTAGAAAGAAAATAGGCATCCTCGAAGAGGGAGTCATTAAGATCGAGATCCCAGGCTTGGCCGTGGTCACAGTATTGACTCATTTGCTCTACCCGAGAGCCAAAGGATTTTCAGTTCCAACAATTGAGCTTTCTGGGGACTCCTCACCCCTAGTCCCATTGGATGACTCACCAACAACAATGCACAACGAGAAGAACCCGTCTAGGGAATGCAAGGTGCATCCTATTGCCACAATTTGAACGATCAGCTATCTTAAGGCAAGTCGTATCCCGACCTCTTGAAGCACGTCCTTACAATGATGAGATCTGATCTCGAGCATGAGGTCTTCCTTCTGTGTGCTCCTAAATCTTGCCTCTGACTCGGATTACTCATGGTCGGAACCGGTCAATGAAGATCACCAGCTCCACACTACTCTCTGGATTCGAGCACTTTACCGGTCAACATATATGGTCAACCAGTATTTTTGGTGTGCTCTGTAGATTCAAGTACTTAGCCGATCAACGGATCCGGTCGTCAAAGATTTACAACACCATGCTGCTCTCCAAATTCGAGCACTTTGCCAGTCAACGAATCCAATTAACAAAAATTTTTGGCTCCGCACTACTCTCCAGATTCGAGCATTTTGCTGGTCAACAAATCCGGTCAACTACCATGTTCGTCTCCGCTTTGCTCTTCGGATTGAAGCGCTCTGGTTAGTGAAACTGATCAATAAAGTTTTTTGGCACTACATTGCCCTCCGGATTCGAGCACTTTGGTCACCGGATCCGGTCCACCAGGTTTTTTGACTCTGCACTGCTCTTCGGATTCGAGCGCATTGGTCGACAAGTCCGGTCAACCATATTTCCAGCTCTGTTGGGCTCAAGCGATATGGTTAACCAAGCTGATCAACTATTAACCCGGTTCCATCCTCTCTCTAGAGTCAAGCTTTTCGGCTAAAGAATCCAGGTCAGACTTGAGGGGACAACATGACCAGTCTCATCCCATCATAAATATGCCGAAGGCTAAAAATTCAGTCCACCGATATGGGGGGCTAATGATGGGTCCAGTAATCATGGGTCTAATGGCCCAAGCCACACAGCAAGCCCACAATCCAATATAATTCCTTCAAAGCAAAAGCCCCACATTGCTTTTGGATGAACAATGCATCTGTAAATCTCGCTATAAAGATAAGCACCCTCAAGCTTTAAAGGAAAGGCTGGAGAAACTTGAAGAAGCTCAAAGAGCTCCAAGAGGCTGCAGATGGCTTAGAGAAGGGTATAACCGTTGCTATCCAATTTTCAACGAGAGCGGAATGGCGGCCCAGAGGCCACCAGCCCTCTTCTCACCATAAGGCCATTAGTCCTCCACTAGCCAGGAGGACGTCAGCCCTCCGCCCGTCCGAAGACCAGTAGCCATCCGTCGCCAGGAGGCTCTCAGCTCTCCACTCGTCTAAAGGCCAGTAGCCTTCCGCCAGGAGGCTCTCAAACCTCCTCCCTGCCAGAGGCCCGCAGCCTTCTGCCGTCAGGAGGCTCTCCACCCTTCTCCCATCCGGAGGCCATTAGGCTTCTGCCACCGGGGGGATCTCATCCTTTCGTCCTGGAGCCATGAGCCCTCCGTCCTGGAGCCAAGAGCCCTCCATCCCCGGAGCCCTCCGTCCAGGAGCCAAGAGTCCTTTGTTCCATGAGCCCTCGGCCCCGGAGTCAGAAGCTTGCTGTCCAAGAGTCAACCCTCTGCTCAAATAACCAAGATGTTGACCTACCAGGGCAGCTTAGTTCTTCTCCTCTAACCTTCTCTCCGCGGATGCACCTCAAAGCCACACTTTTTTGGGCGCACCTCTAAGTTACCTCTCTATTGGGCGCACTTCTAAGTCGCCCTCCACGGGCGCACCGCTAAGCCGTCCCTTTGTCGAGCGCATTCATGGAGCTCAGGCCTCCAAATACATCCCACTCACACTCCCCTCATTCCCACATCTTAAGCATGCTTTCTTTCATTTATTGCGGAAGGTTACTGACTTCAGCGTCGAAATTTTTCGGTGGGAGAAATTCCAATGACCTCTGACCTATTGTTTGTTAGTTTGTGTTGTACAAATTTCAGGTTAACAATGACAAAAATCGGACCTACTCGTGATCCCCTCCGAACGACGTAGAATTCGAAAACTCCCTAATCTGTACAACAATCAGGGATCCAGTACGCAACAATGGACAAACTAGATTTAAGTGCTATGCTAAATTGTAATGATATATGAAAAAACTCGATTTAAATGTGGCACATATGTACAAAATCATTAAAAATGCTTAATTCTACATATATCTTCAATAATAATTGTATTTACTTTGATTTGGAAATTGGAGAAACATTTCTTCATGACTCAGAGAGAAATATTCTTGGATTTATAAAAGAAATTAAAAAATAAAAACATTTCTGATAAATGGTTATTATTTGGATGTTATAATAATGGTTCTTTGAGGAATGTTAGAGTAGTCGAAAAAGAGTTTGTCTTTTACTATTTGGATGTCTTTTTTTAAGAGAGAGAGAGACCTTATTTTTTCTTGTTTGGATATACAAATAAAAAATAAAAAAAGTAAAATTAATATGAATTATTTTGCTTTTGTACCTTTGTGAAAGACATAATACTCCATTGAAAAGCTAGTTGAATTTCTCTCCTCTTCCCTCTCGCCCCCACCCTGCCTTAGGGTTTCCTTTGCCTTCATTTCTGGATGGGCAAGGGACTTGTGATATCTAGATGTTTGGGTGAGGCTGTAAATATTAAATAGATTGAGTAGAAATCTGATAAGCATATGATTCTTGCTCATTCACAATTAGCAATAAAAGGGATGCATGATGTGAGTAAGAAGGACGGTTGTCTATGCCTAGTATACCTGATTCATTTGCGTATGCTATGTGTCGCATTTAATGAGTGTATGAAGGACAGATGTGCATAGGCTTATGTCTGATGGGTGTGTGACATATGCTCGTACACTAGTCTATGCATATAAATGGTTCAACTATTTTTTTAACCCATATTTTGAGATTTTTATAGAAGAAAGAAGAAAAATTTAAACAAAACTCTAAAGGATCTTTATAATTTAAGCTAATGCAAGTGTGAGTGTGTTTTTTTTTTTCCATATAGTGAAATTTCAGAATTTTTCCTCAAGTTTGCTTAAAATATGAGATTATTGCCCTTTTCCTTCATGCACGTGTTCAGTTATGCCTCTTATGAAATTTGACTTATATGCACGGCGTAAAATTCTTGGATTTCTCAGATTTCTGTGTCCTTTGTTCATTTTCACGATAATTATTGAAAAATCTCAAAATTTTTTAAGTTGGTGAAGAAGACATTCTTACGTGTCTTTTCTGTTACAAGCTTTCGATGAAATCTTTGCAGCAAAGTTATGTTATGTCATTTGATTTTTAAATTTTATAATAAGTCATAATATATTAAAATAATATTGTATATGGCCTATCCATGGATAATGATAATGGGTAGGGCCCAATTTATAGGGTTAATGTATAGATAACCTGTGATGAGCTGGACTCGTAATGAGACTGTTGCTTAGTCTAATCACACGAAAACTATCAATCTCAACAAAATATCACCAATATTATAGTATAAAGGATAAATGCAAATACTAAGGTCTAAAATTTTCTAGATACACTCAAAATCACGCCAAAGAAAACGTAGCCCCAAAGCCAACATAAATATAAACTTCATGTGAATATATCTCAGCATAAAAATATCGAACAACTCGAGCTATGCTCTCTAATTTGTGCCAACTCCACAGCTATCTCCAACTTTAAGGCTTAGCATACCATCATCATATGTGTTACTTTAGAAGAAGAGTAAGCTAAATATTTAACAAATAACTTTGACTGAAATTAACAATAGCAAAAATCAATGACAATAATAAATAAGTTAAAAATGACAAGCTTAATAAATAATGCTAACAATAATATCTTGATGTCAAACCAACGAGTAATCTCTATATTATAAAAGATATCCACCAGATCCCAATGAATTCTAATATATCTATCATGAGGTCTTAAATTATCCCAAATATTAAGGTCACCTCTTAAATTTTTGAAAAATTCAACTTGACTTAAGGTATAATAAGATGAGATAAAAACAACATTTATAGATCTTCTTTTATCATTGTGAACCAAAATTAAAATATTTACGTGCCAATAGGCTTGATATTTACCATAAGGCTCTCAACATCCATGATATGCAACTACTCCTACATAGGCTTTCAGATGGTCAATCTTCATTAGATTTCAAATTTTGACTCTGGATAAGAGGCACCACGGCCTCGTCGTTGCCAGCGCCAGCCATGGACGGCAGATTAGGGGCGGCGTCAGATTCTCCCAGTCACCCATCTTTGTCATCGGCGCTACTCCCGTGTCAAACCACTTCCCCTAAATATCTCGCTTCGGTGGTTCGATTTGAAACTCCTATTTGTCCTCTCTCCGTTGAGGCCTTCCCTCCCCTTCCCTCCGCCTATGAGCCTCCTGGTTTTTCCCCGTCTAGGATTCAGGCGGCTCCTTTGCGTTCTGCTGAGCCTGCTTCTCTCTGGTCCAAAATGTCTCCGTCACACCCCCAGGCGAACTCGGACGTCGCTTCTTGTTCCTGGTCTGAAGTGGTGTAGAACAAGGGTGCTACCCCTAATCTTGGACTGAGATTCTACCCTCCACATGCTGTTGATGGCGAGTTAGCTACCATCTCTCCTCCCTCAGATGTTCTTAATCTGGGTTTGAAAGTTTGGGGGTTTACTCTGGTTAGGTATTTTTTTGGCAAACCTCTTCCTTTCCATGCTGTCAATGCTATTGCTCGGAAGGTTTGGGACCATTTTGGCTTACACCATGTTGCTGGTGGCCAAAAGGAATTTTTTTTCTTTTGTTTCTCTTCTGAGAAACAATTGGAGGCTTGCCTTGAAAAAGGCCCGTGGTCATTTGGGGGGAAAACAATTTTCCTCAAGCGCTAAAAGCCGGGAATGCCCATAGCAAATGAAGAGCATAAATCCTTCCAAATCTGGATAAATTTGCTAAATGTTCCTATCGAATACTGGACCCCGTTGGGGCTTAGCTGGATTGCCAGCGTGGTTGGCAATCCAATTTTGCTGGATGCCAACACGACAAAGTTGGACTGGATCTGTTTTGCTCGAGTATGCGTTGAGGTGAGGATGGGTGCTGTTCTCCCCACTAAGATGCGATGGATACCCCTGTTGAGGTAGAGGTTGTGTATCAATGGAAGCCTGTACGTTGCTCCAACTGCAAGAAATTTAGCCATGGAATCGCTTAATGTAAGCCTCAGCCAAAGGAGGATTTGAAGAAGACAGCTTCTTCTGAGATTCCTAATCCCCCTGTTGCATATTCTAAGTCCTCTTGTCCCCGCCTGGCGGCTAATTCTGGTAATCAGACAAAGAAGATGGACTCTGGCAATGAAGGTTGTCATGACATTGACATAGATTCTAAGAGGAATACTGCTGCTCTGCCCCTTCCTGAGGCCACATCTCCTTGTACAGTGCCCCTGGCTCTTTTTGGGAAAATTGATGCTTCCCACTTAGGGGCCGCCTGCTCAGACTCCCAAGCAGGAGTTGAAGTCCATGGCCAGCATTTACTTGTGTCAGATGCTGCTGGCCCCAGGGTTCGTGTCCTGGTAGATAGCTCATGTCCAGGGCTCCAGGGATCCTGTCCACAGGGTGGTTTGGGTGTGGATGGGAATGAACCAGTATCTATGTGTGCTCTCCCACTTTTCATCCAAGTCGTAGTTTCATCCATGTTGGCAGAGAACCATCAGTTGGATTCAATGCATCCTACTGATGTCGGGATTAATGAATCTCTTGCTGCTGATCCCTCTCCCAGCCCACGTGCTGCCCCTGTTGATCAGCATGGTAATGCTACTGGCAGTGCTCTACTTGCCGTCGGTAAGTATGAATCAGCCCAGAAGGAGGGGTCTCTTGATAAGAATTCCTCGTGTGTGGATCTCTTAGTCAATGGTGGTGACCTTGATCTTACACCCAATTCTATCACACGACTTTCAAGGAAGTACCTCCTGGGTGACTCAGTCCTGTTAGAAAAAATGTCCCACATGACGAAACATATGAATTATTGATTTATTGAATTAATTAAATAATCCTATT
>JAOVVI020001219.1:2145-19853 GCA_028571085.2 Nepenthes alata | reverse complement strand
TGTCTTCCCAATCTCAACAGCAGTCGCATATGCTTGCTGGTTTTGAGCGTTTGGATGGCTGCTTGGTTACCCAAAAGGTTGAGCTTTGACGATGGCGGCATCATTATGGTCATCCGCCCGCCAACGATTCTTCCGACTCTGAGTTATCCCCTCTCTTTCGCTCTTCATGACAAAAAGGGGAAGATCCATTTTATTTTGAAAGGGAGAGACCCTATGTACTTCACGGTAAGACGTTATTATTTATATTAGAGGGAGACATTGTTATTTTTGTGGGGAGGAGTTCTTATTGAATTGATTCTATTTCATTCATTTTACTACTACATGTTGGTTTTCTTCTTCTATTGTTACCATTTTTATTATATCGTATTGTATTATACCTTTTTGTACAAACGTTTTTTGACCAGACAACACAGTTACAGTATCGACGCAGCAGTCACAATATCGACACAGCAGTGCTAGTGTAGATTTTTATATTTTCTTATTGTATTATTTATATTTCTCACTAGGTGTAGATTTTTATGTATACGATTCTATATCGGTGATATTTTAACCCGTGCTTCACTTGTATTTATTTATTTTTTGGATTTTATCATAAAATTGTCAAAAGGGGAGATTGTTATGGTCATTTTTATGATCGACATATTCCGTGACCATATGTCATATTGTTTCGATATCGAGTTGTGTTTCGTTGAAATGCTGTATCCACATATGTCCGTTACTGTTTGTTCCGACTTCCAGGGATTTCATGCCTGCCATGAGCTCTCTACCCGCTCGAGCCCAAGATCCTAAAGCCCTGCGCTCTCCGTGAGCTCTCTACCCGATCGACCCCCAAAATCCAAACTTGTGCTCGCCGTGAGCTCACCACGAGTTCGAGCACAAAATTTCAAAATGCCCCGCTAGCTTCTCGTCGCCTTCTCCCTTGAGCGCATGTATGGTTTCTCATGAAACCCTCCGTACGCCCGCCGCTCACTCGAGCCGCGCTCGAGCGCTGCAGTAATGTGCAAATTTTTTAAAGCTTTTTTTTAGCCATATATAAATATACACATATAATCAATTGCCCTAACACTTGATTGATGTATTTTGGAGCCGTCCTACTTGAGAGAAAAGTATTTTTCACCATTTAATCTTACTCCGAATTGAGAAAACCAACCTTTCATCATTGTGTTTCTTGTGCTAGAAGTTTTCTCTCCATTTTTTCTTTATCGATCCATTACATTTACCCTTCTACCTTCGTTGGTGACGCCAGTACGTTGAAGAAGGGGATCCGATCGTGTTTGACAATTCAATTGACTCGAGATGAATGATTGTTGTGAAGACCGGAAGGCGTCTAGTTTTGTTACCGCGGGCAAATCCAAGGAGTTCCTTGGTAGGGATCACAAGACTGGAGTAAATCAGTTAGGTTAGCGCATCATTATCACCCGATCTGTAAGTTAATTTTTATAGTGTATTTTTTTCCTGAACCTTGAAACCCGAAGGATTTTTCTTGATTACCGTGGATATCGAGTTTTTTCTTTGTCACTAAAAAATTACGTCTTTTTATTATTACTTATCATCATATATATTTTGTTTACTTATTATTATTGTTAGTATGTAGAAATAAATATTCATTACGTGTATTGAATATTTAATTTTTTTACTACTTTTACTATTACTGTACGGGATCAAAATATTATTGTATAATTTGAGACGAAAAGTCCTTTTTTAACCAAGATATTTGAAAAGTTTTGTAACAAAATATTTCACTTAAAAGATTGCACAACCGATTTCTTGTTCTTATTGATTACTAAACATTAAACTTGTAGTGCAAGTTCACTAAGTTGACTTGGAGAGGGTTACTGTAATTAGATTTCACACTTGTAATATATTGTACAACCAAGTTATTTTAGATTTATTTATAATTGAACCTTATATATAGTGAAGATATTTTCAAATATAAAATTTCTTGGCTTCTTTCTTTGGTTAAGAGGAGTTTTAATAAAGAAATCGATTGTTATTTTACTTATATACATGGTTATATATTGCCATTGCTTTCTCACAATTTTAAACAAATAAACAATAAATTTAAATCAAGCTAGAAAGTTTTTTTGATTTTATGTCATTAAAATTTGGTATACTTGTTCGGACTGATCACACCCTTGTGGGTATTCAACAAACTAGAGACGTCATCGGAGGTCACACAGGACTTGTGTGGAGTGCTGCAGACTGACTGCAGCGGAATGACCCGAAGACTTTATCCAGCAAAGGGACAAGGACTTTGAGGAGCGCGAACGGCTAAGGAGTGCGGACAGCCAAGGATACACAATGACAAGTGCACAAAAGGCTGATAGTGCGCGGACAAATAAAGAGGCAAAAAGGCCGACTGATGAAGCGCACAAAATTTTCCGGTTGGTTTACTGGTATGGAAACCCCCGAGGACATGGGCTGCACAATAACGACCAAGGACATGGGATAATATCCGAGGTCGTTGTTATTACCTGGAGATATCATGGAACGTCCGAGAACTCTGTGATGACCAAGGACACAAAGAACGGCTGATGGTCTGTGAATTTGAGGGCAGCAAGGACCGAGGACATCGTGGCAACTGACGTAGCAGATAGTTTGTTTTGCAGGCTTTGCAGAGTAGGTTGCAAAATTATAGTTGTGTGCCGTCTGTGTATGTGGCAGGTTATAAAATTAGTGGGCAAAGTTAGTGGTAGGGTGTAGAGTTGGTGGCGGGCGATTACCTACAAGAAATCTGCCTATTGGTAGATGCTCTACAGGTACGCTCCTTATAAATATGCATGCTGGGCATGCAGTGGATGAGAGGCAAGACAAGACACAAGAGTGAGGAAGACGGTAAAGTCTTTAGATGAAGCTCATGGCAGTGAAGTTCAGGAGAGTGAAAAGAAAGGGGAGGAGTGCATCACCAGTGAGGAAGGAGAGAAGAAAAATAGAGAGTGGGAGAAACGAGAGTCTCCTTATTTACTCTGAAGAGATTTTTCTTCGTCCAATTGGGTGTGTAGCAGATACTCTATTTCGGGGGTTCTTTGTAACAAATTTTCACAAAGTGGATTTGTTGTGAATTGTGTCGTGATTTTTTCCTTCGGTTTGTGAATAATTTTTTACGTATAATTTTTATGTGCTTCTCTTTCTCCTGTGTATGCGTGCTTGTATTCATTCTATCCGACTGACCTTTCTACCTCCAACAAGTGCTATTAGAGAGGGTGGGTTAAATCTTTTCTGATACCAATAAGTGGTATCAGAGACTGGTTGTGAACCGTCGGTTGGATGGCGTCGTCGGTTAATAATGTACCGTTCAGTATGGAGCAGTTCAATGGGCAAAATAATTTTATCATTTGACAGTAAATGGTGAGAAATATTTTAACTCGATAAGGAACGGTAAAAGCTCTGCGGAAAACGGAGAATCCAGAGAATTTGATCGAGGACGAGTGGCAAGACAAGAGGGATCTTGCCAGGAGGGCAGAGGCGAATGTCAGGAGAAAAGGGATCATGCTAATGATCAGGAGACTATGACTTTCTGTGGAGACCTCCTAGTCGTCCATGCAAGGGAAGCACGGAGCCGGCCATGCCAGGAGATGAGATGGGTGATGGACAGTGGGGCCTCACACCATGCGACACTGAGGAAGTCCAACTTCATGAGTTATATGTCCATTGGTCACAGGGTATTGAAGATGGATAACGGTGGCTCGTCTAAGGTTGCTGGCGTAGGGGATGTTTGCTTTAGGATAAGTAACGGGAACAAACTCATGCTGAAGGGCGTGCGACATGCTCCAAATCTGAGATTGAATGTGATCTCAATCGGAAAGCTTGATGAGGAAGGTTTCAAGACGACATTTGGTAACGGTCAGTAGAAGCTTACCAAAGGCACCTCAATTATGGTAAGAAAAAGTAGGAGATCAGAGTGGTACTTGATGAAGGTTTGTGTTTCCAAAGAAAATGTCAAGGTGTCCAAAGGGGGTATTAGTCAAGGTGGCAGGAGAAGGTTGCCAAGTTGGACTGTAAAGAAAAATGATAAGTCCACGGTAAAGGAGTTGAAGGGGAGTAGAATTATCCCAAGTTCAGTGGAGTGGAGGAAGGTATCATTCAGGCTGGCGGAGGCTAATGTCGGAGTCCCAATTAAGGAAAACTTGTTGGAAGGCAACAGATGACGGTCGCCAGAAAATCGTGAAGTCCTCCTACATGGTTGTAAGGGAAAATTTGTTAGGATTGATCACACTCTTATGGGTACTCAACAAACTGGAGACGTCATCGAAGGCCACATAGGACTTGTGTGGAATGCTGCAAGTTGGCTGCAGCGGAAAGTCACAAGGACTTTATGCAGCAAAGGGACAAGGACTTTGAGGAGCGCATATGGAAAAGGAGCGCGAACGGCCATGGATGCACAATGGCAGGTGCATGGACGGCTAATAGTGTGCCGATGACCAAGGAGGCAAAAAGATCAACTGATGAAGCGTAGAGAATTTATCGGTCGGTTTACTGGTATGGAAACGTTCGAGGATATGGGTTGCACAGTAATGACCAAGGATGTGACATAATATCTGAGGTCATTATTATTATCTGGAGATATCAAGGAACGTCCGAGAACTCTGTGATGACCAAGCGCACAAAGAACGACTGATGGTCCACGAACTTGAGGGCAACAAGGATCGAGGGCATCGTGGCAGTTGGCATATCAGACAATTTGCTTTGCAGGCTTTGTAGAGCAGGTTGTAGAATTGTAAATGTGCATCGTCTGTGCAGGTGACAGGTTATAGAGTTAGTGGGCAAAGTTGGTGGTAGGTTGTAGAGCTGATGGCAGGCGATTGCCCACAAACAACTTGCCTATTGGTAGATGCTCTACAGGTAGGTTCCTTATAAATATACATGCTAGGCATGCGGTGGATGAGAGGCAAGACAGGACACAAGAGTGAAGGAGGCGGTCAAATCTCCAGAGGAAGCTCACAGCAATGAAGTTCAGGAGGGTGAAAAGAAAGGAGATGAGTGAATTACCAGTGAGGAAGGAGAGAAGAAAAACAGAGAGCGGGAGAAATAAGAGTTTCCTTATTTACTCTGTAGAGATTTTTCTTTGTCTAATTGGGTGTGTAGCGGATACTCCATCTCAAGAGTTATGTGTGACCAATTTTCACATAGTGGACTTGTTGTGAATTGTGTCCCATAATTTTCTTTTTCGATTTGTGAGGAATTTTCTACGTAAAACTTGTGTGTGCTTCTCTTTCTCCCTGTGTGTTTGTGTTTATATTCATTCTATTCGACCGACCTTTCTACCTCCAATAAGTGGTATCAGAGAGGGTTAAACCTCTTCTGATATCAAGAATACTGCCTAACACAAACAGAGAATAGATACAAAAAGAAATAATTTTCAAGAAGATGTGTGATTACCATCGATAAAAGGTGGGCTTTTGATCACACTCCATAGAATACAAATCAGACCAATATCAAAGATTATTTACTACAGAAGATAATTGATAAACACATTCAATCCTATTTTACATTGAAGATTCTGGAATTTGCTTTTATTAGCATAATACATAATTAAACATATAAGTATCATTGCATCATAAAAATATAAAGTGTGAACACAACCCGAAGAAAATTAACTCTGATACACGTATTGAAATATTTTCTTAACTACATATTTTCTTAACTACATTTTACCTGCTAAAATTCTAACATACCGATGTGAAATGAAGGGAGATAAATAAAATGATTTATTTTTTTTCTGGGAGGGAGGGGGATTCTGGCAGCTGAGTTGGGACTAAAACCATGCAAAACTTCTCTCATATGTCTAACGTAATGAGAGAAGTCCTTCAACACTTACTATATCATTAGAAGAATTTTTACTACTAAACCACGTACAATTCTTAGTAGATAGATGTTTGGGAGACATATTTGATGACAATATAACTATCTACTTATATATTTTTATATGTTTATTGATATGAAATAATGGATAGAAAATTATGTCGTTAACCATATTTCAAATATTGTTTTCGAGTACACTTTTCATTTATTTTAGGGTATCTTAACACCACTCACTTTGTTAATTACCAAACCATCCACCATCCCTTGTAGTGGATGTAGAGGGTTGGGAAAACGATGCTTGCACTCTATTGATTATGTTAGGTACGAGACGCTTCACACCAGAGCAAGGATTGTGACACTTCTTCTTTTTTTTTCAATTATCTTATGGCCTATGATTTATATAATCTTTTTGCTCACCACATTCGTCCTATTTTGTCACACCTTTTGATGTACATCTGGATAGAAGATAAGACCCGTAATTCAAAAAAAAAAAAAAAACAATTTGAGGAAAAAATTAAACGTAAATAATCTGGGTCTTGACCCTGCATTACATATAATTAATGTGCAGGGGCTTGGGTTATGCTTTAGGAGAGGCCTTTTGATGCCTAAGTGTGCTGAATTGGCGTAGTAAAAGAATAATATAACGTTGCATGTTCTTTTTAATTATATAATGGAATTATTATTTCAATAGTTGATGAAGGGGTTGAGTTGTTATAGGAAAAATGCAATCAAAAAATAAAGAAGGTGAATGATGATCTATCTTAGCTAATTGATGACATGAATCTCTTGCAACACTAACGATACTAGACATGCAATTCTCATCGTGTTATTGGTCGATCACGTCAGGCATATTCGATAAGAGTGCACCGCGTTTTTTGAACAGTACTATATTCTAAAGGGTAATTAGCTTTTTTCTTTTTTAAAATTTGATTTAGAAGCCTCAAATAAAATGAGGGGTTAGATTTATAGACAACGTAAAAAGAGTTATTGTGACCCGTAATGGGGTTGGTGGGTAAAATATTTAATAATCATTAACTAGTATACGTATTTTGTGATCCACGCTGAATATTATTTTGTTCAATCACTATCGTCCAATGTTTATTTTTCTAACACTGTAACAGTGTCTTTGAAGCATGGCAAGTATATTTGATTTAACAAGATGAATATCCTTACTAGTAACATCTTTCCATTTACCAAAGACTCACTCTCAGAGGCCCTGGCTTTCTCATGCATTCAATAATGGATTCGGGGAGACTACGATACGGATGGAAGGACGTCACATTGCAGCCCCCCCGGATTCTTCAGTAATGGGGTTGGTTCAAAGAAGCAAAGATACAAAACGAGCTGGTGACTCCTCTCAAATTCAATCTTTAATAAGCCATTTGTATCCGAATCGTTGCCGGGCCTTGTCTCTATTCCCTTTTGACCAAGTACATAAACGATTCCTATCAAATTAGGGTTAAAATTCCTTATCAGAACATAAAATTTGACATATAAGAATATTTTTACAAAATTTTAAAACAACATTTTTGTGGAATCTTTCAGAATTGTAGGACCCTCAAAAAAAAATATATATAAATACCTATATATATATATATAAATATACAGAGAGAGAGAGAGAGAGAGAGAGAGAGAGAGAGAGAGAGAGAGAGAGGGGAAGAACAAGATAACACAGCCATTTTATTACTACTAGTGGGTCCTAGACACCACTATCCTAGATGTAGGTTCGCTGCAGTTATGCCTGTGCGTATACGTACATACCCACATGCCTTCATTTAATCTCAGCCAGTCATGATGTGAAAGCTCTTACTCGGAACCCAAATCGATGTTAAATAATCACTGCTGGAAACATCGCTTCAGACTACCACAAATCAGCGCAGGCATAAATTTTTACTTTTAATAATCATATCCGTAAATTTGTAACAATGGAAAGTTAATCTTCTTATTATCATAAACTATTTGATGACGATATCTTATATTATTATTAATATATACATATAACAATAAGATTCTATTTTTAATTACCAACCGTTTTAATACTATGTCTCTTAATCAATTGTGTGTTGCCTTTCAAATATGGATAGAAGGCTCGTTATTTTGTATTAATATGTCGTCCTTTAGAGGCCAAGCTTCCTGTAACTTAATTTGATAGATTAAAACGTGCCGTTTAAAGATAAAATGACGCCTTTTATCTTCAATTAAGTTATGATTTATTAGAAAAAGAGTCTCGTTTATGATTTTCAAAATATTTTCTATTCTTCATATATCTCCTCAAACTTGCCATTTTCATTTTACAACACTTTAAACAATCATTAAATCTGTGATTTCAAAGAAATGTCAAAAATATTATCACTATTATTATTATTTTTGTAACAGAAATATGCTCCACTTCTGCAATTTGAGAGAGGTATAGAACAATAAATCCCTTATGTTTCCACAGAAATAAAAAAAAAATGAGAAAAGGAATACATGTATTGAACGACTATATATGTATCAGAAGGCTTAACGTGAGTTTAAACCTACTATGTTTCAGAAGGTCTGTAAAAGAAAGACTAAATTATGCACCAGCATGCAACTTGCATGAAGTTTTATACGCAGTGGGTGCCCATAAATTAGTTTTAGGAGGTGCTCATGTATGTAGCAGTACGAGGAATGACTTTTACTCGATGCATATTTACTTAAAAGAAAGACAAATCCAAATGAATAAGAAGGTCTGTAAGAACGTAAAGACGAATGAAGGAAGAGGAGGATGAAGACGAACGAGGCAAACGGCGAAGCCAGAAAGTGCACGCACTCAAGTGCTGCGTTGCAAAAGGAGGAAAAATTGACGATTTTATTGATTGGTGTACAGCCGATTTACTTGGTTAAAATAAGGACGAGGACGGGTGTATATATACACCTAAATAGACAACGGTAAAATAAATACTACCTAAAATAAATACAACGATTTGCTTGGTAAAGTAAAAATATACTACTTAAAATACATCAATGCTAATATAAAAATATACTACCTAATAAAATACTGCCTAAATTAGAATATTCACACAATATATTTTCTAATATATTTACATATTTCGTAATAAGGTCTGCTGAAGGCGCGAGTATTTGACGCCTCATGTTAGATGTATAAATGAACTACATGTGTAACTAACCATCCAATATTCTATATTATCATTGCTTCCTCTTCCTTTATCAAATTGTTTCATCAATTGTCATATTTGATTGACATTATTCATCTACTTTGATATTATGTTAGCTTCTTTCAGTTAATTGACTGTACTTTCCAAAATAACAAATGACTCCTAATAAAAATTAGATGAATCTTGCTAATAATCACCTTATGAAAGAGTATATATATTTGGTGTTCAAAAATTATTGGCTTTGCCCATATAAAATTAAGAGAAACGTATGAAATTTGATGTCGATATGTTAAAGATATAAATGCATAATTGAAAACTCCTAAATTGGTTAAAAGTTATTTTATAGCTCATGAAATAATATAAAATTATGCCTTTTGGTTTTATCAAGGAAAATGATTAGGAGGATCTCAATGTGAATCTCATTGAGAAGTTGATAAGGAAGAAGGGTTTGGGGGTAATCATAAAGCATTAGATATTTTAGGAAATTTATATCTTGCAATTGTTGACCTAGATGGAAGGCCATGACTAAGAATGGAAAATAGTCCAACAAAGATGCAGAAAAGATTATATGTTGATTAAGTCTTTGAGCAACCTTTATACAAATGTTGCAAAACCTTAAGATTGTCAACATTGGAATGGTTGTTGTGCTTTGATAGTGTTGCTCAATACAGTAACGAGTCATTTGATATACTATTATAATTTTTTAATGACAAATTATTTTTAAAAGGTTTAACTTTAACTAACTCATTATGAAATAAAGAAGATTACTTAGGATCTTGGACTCTCTTAGGTGAAGATAAATGAATATTTAAATAATTACATATCATATTAAAAGAATAATGAATATTTCAACTTTTATGTAACATGTGTTGCTTCAAGATGAAAATCTCATAAGCACAATGGGTTGATCATGCAAGGAAAAATGGTAAAAGAATACCATAGAAGATATCCCGCTAGTTTCCATTGAAATCAAAACTTTAAAGGCTATTTAGATGTGCAAAAATATATTGTTTTACGAAATGGCATTACAATAGAAGAGTTGAGGGAAAAACAATGAGGCATCCAGCTAATTCAACGGCTAGAAATCTTTTGATGAACTCTACAGGACATTTTTCTTGGAGCCTTTGAATATTAGACTTGGTCTCTCTAGTGATTGTTTCCAAATGTTTACACATTCATGCACCCCATTAATTATTTGGCATGTATAATTCATTTCGTATAATTTTCTTGCTTTAATGTGTATGAAGAAGTCTAACTTCATTTTGTCAATGATTATATTAAGTCTTAAAGGTCTTGAGGATATAATATATCGTCACTTGCAACCTTCGATAGAATAATTAAAGGAGTTGTGTGAAGAAGGTATTGAAGTATTTAACACGTTAATTGATTAAAATTTTACTCATCATATGAAAACTTATGCAGTTGGAGTACAAATGATACGTTGCCTTGTCCTTGTAATAACAAAACTTCGTCCTTAAGGTTAGATAATTTTGGAAAATAGTATTGCATGGGCTAATGTAGCTTTCTTCCTATCAATCAAAGATAAAGAAATGATACTGACTCTTTTAATAGTGCTGAAGTGTTTGGATTACAATCAAAGGTATTCTCCAGAACGGTTTAAGGAGTTAAACCGTTGAATTCTAAGAAGCGATAATACTTTATACTCACATCAATAGACTCTATCAAAGTATCTATAGTTTAAAGTTTTTTACTAAAAAAAAATATTATAAGTCCATTAAAAACTTTTCAAGTTTATCTATTTATACATTATAGTTTCCAAGCATAGTGAATTCTACTTGGGATGGAAGAGACTTAATATCGGACTTACAATCATTCTTATAAAATACTTTAATTTATTAAACTTAAGACTTAAACTAATAACAAATTTTAAGCTAATGTTTCATTATTAGCAATCTTTACATATGGGCTTGAGACATTATAGGGTTATTATTTTTAATAATTCTAATTCCTAATATTGTTAGTCCCACCTAAATCTTTCATCTCGAAGCTAGGTGCTAAGAAAGATTTAATTATTTTAATTTATTCTAAGTTAGTTTCAAATATTAATATATTATCTATATATAAGCAACTAATGACTGATTATTTGTTATTAAACTTGCTATAGACACAATTTTCTAATTCATATACTTTGTATCCATTAGCAAAAACTATTTTATCAAATTTTAGATACCATTGTTTAAGTATTTGTTTAAATCCATACAATAATTTAACTACTTTGCTAACTTTATCTTATTGTCTTGGAATCACATACCCTTCGGTTTATCTTATATACATTTTCTCATCTAATTTATATTTTAAAAATATTGTTATCGCATCCATTTAGTAAACGACCATATTATGAATTGAGGAAAGTGGTTTAATCACTCTATTAGTAGCAATTCTAGCCAATTGAAAATATATATCAAAATAATTGATTCCCATCTTTTGAGTAAAAATAAATACTCTTTGTGCTAACGTGAACAGTCAAGTTTCGACCCCGATAAATATACCGAAAATAATAAATATCAAATACATATAAAAGATATTTAGTTCTAGATGCCAATGATCCTAACAATCATGCAAAGTATAAATGAACATAAGCAGTAATAAAAAGGCACAATTTTTGGTGACGAAGGAAAAACTCGATACCCACGATAATCGAGAAAAAATTATTCGGGCTTCAACGGCCAGGGAAACAATGCACTATGAAAATCAACTTACAAATCGGGTGGTAACGATGCGTTAACCTAACCGACTTACTCCCGTCTCGTGATCCCTACCAAGGAACTCATTGGATTTATCCACGGTAATGAAATCAGACACCTTTCGGTCTTCACGTTAATCTTTCATCTAGAGCCACTTGAATTACCGAACACGATCGGGTCTCCTTTTTCAACGAACCAATGTCTCCAACGAAGGTAGAAGGAAGTGCTTAAGTACATAATATAAAGTGAAGAGAAAACTTGTTAGAACATGAAGATCAATCTCGTAGCTTTTAGTTTTCTCAAGATAAGCACTATCAATGGAGCATAAGCAACTTTCTTCTCAAATGAGGCACAAAAATAATCTCTCAAGAGTCCTTTTTTTTTACTTTTTTTGTTCCCAAATTATAAGGTAAGTATTTATAGAAGGTTCAAAATTTTCATTTAAAAACGTGTCCGTTGCCACGACGCTCGAGCAAAGCTCAAGCGCGCGGCGGGCGCACAGAGGGTTTCTAGAGAAACCCCACGTGCGCTCAAGCGCAGGGCGGCGCATAGCAAGCGGGGGTTATCCTGGATATTGGGCTCGAGCACAGGGGCGGCGCACAGCGAGCTGGATCCATTCTGATTTTTAAGGTCGAGCGGGTAGCGAGCACACGGAGATTGTGGAGGCTTCGGACGGGCTCGAGCGACTGGAGGACGTAACGAACAGAACGGATATGATGATACCGAATCTCGACACCCCAAAACCCGACGGCGATACAATAGTACATATGGTCACGGAATTTATCAATTAGAAACATGACTCTAACATAATAAAATTTTTTTACCACTAGTTTAGCTTTAATTTTTTTAATAGATCTATCAATCTTGATTTTTTTAAAAAAATTATTTACAGTCAATCGACCTGAAATTTAGTAGGAGATGCACAAAATTCTAAGTTTTATTTTCCATGTCCATCTCATTATTTATTATTTCTTTCTAAAAATTTTATGGCCTCATTAAAAAAGATAGGATCTGCTTTTATATTGAAGAAATAAGGAGACTCTCTCTTTTCTTTCGTTATGAGAATAAAAATATCAGGTTTACAGTTCTTTGTTTTTTTTTTATTTTCATATTTTTCAAAACTTTAGTAACTTCTTATTCTAATTACTTTCACATAATCTTGTTTAGAAATATTATTTAACTCTTATTCTAATGACTCAATAATGATTTCAAAGCATATTTGAACTATTCTCCTCAAAGATTGCATCTCTCAATTCTATTGCTGCATTAACTGAAATTAAATGATTAGATTTTATCTTCATGAACTTGTATGCTTTTCTATGTTTTGCTTGCCCCAAGAATTTGCATCAGAGTCCTCTTTCATCCAATTTCTTTCTTTAGGTTTTAGGTACTTTTACTATTGCCCTATTTTTTCAAAGTCTTAAATAGTTTAAGTTAAATATTTCCATAATTCTTACAAAGTTATATTATTCTTTTTGTTGGAAACTCTGTTAAAAACATAACATACAGTCAATAATGTCCATTCATGTAACCCTTTCCTAAAAAAAACATTGTCCCTTAGAGAAGATCAAATTATCTGCCCCAAATATAAATTTGAAACCATACTTATTTAGAAGACTACCAAACGTCAATGTTTTCTTGATTTTAGGAACAAAATATCAAAATAAATATATATACACTAAGCTCTTACTAATATTAAGATATGGAACTTCTCACATATATTTTTTTCTTATTTAGAGTTATAGGACTCACATTGTTGGAATTTTGATACCCGGATACACCCAATTGGGCGCAATGGAACAAACTCGAATCCCCCGTTAACCGTTAGCCATCAAATTTGTGAGTATAATAAACAAACAATACACAATGATTATAATAAGGAAAACCCTTCTTAACCAAGAAAAAAATTATGGAACAAATTTCGAACTAATTCACTATAAATAGTGTCGGTTACGAAAATCCTCTTCGAAATCCTTTAACTCCGAACCCTAGTAAAGAATGATTGAATCACATCCAAAACGACGTACTCGACTATAACGAAGAACAGAACTCGAATCGGACATTAACCGGATGTCGAATATCTTCCTCTCCTCTCTCTGTGTGCGGCACCCCTTGTGGAGATAAATTCCAAAAAATATAACCCTAAAATGCGTAAGTCACGCTTTATACTATGTACCAGCGCCCACAGCCCTCGGTGCCCAGCACCCTGGCCCCTTGGTGTTCTCATCCACTTGGTGGTTTCTCACACTTGGTATTTTTTTTACACATAGCATAGCATGCCCAGCATGCATATATATATTAATCTGTCCGGAGACCTTCAACTAATAGGCAGGTTACGTGTAGACAAGCGCATATCACTTGCTCTGTAACCTGTCAATAATTTTGTTCACTAACTCTGTAATTTATCGCCTGCACAAACGGCGCACACACTGCAGGTCTGTCATCTGCTCTACAAAGTCAACTGTCCACAACTTATTGCTAGCTGTCCACGATATCTTTGGTCATTGCTGCAATCAATTCTCTGGACCATATGTGCCATTTGGCCATCACAATAGTCCTTCGGCGCTCCTTGATCTCGAGGCAGTGATAACAATCTCGTATATCGCATATCCTCAGTCGTCACTGCGCACAGCCCATATCTCCGAACGCTATTGTGCACTTAGCCATGTCCACGGGCGATTCATACCAGTGTCACCAATTGGTAAATTTTGGCATTCACTTTGGCTCCTCAAGCCGTCCACGCATTTGCTTCTTGGCGTCTTGGCCAATTAACGTGTTGATCGGCCTTTTGCCACCATTGTTGGCCAACATGTTGACAGGCAAACTTGGCTATTTCCATGCACCGCACTCGCCTCCTTCATCTTTGTCTTCTTTGGCCTCCTTTGCCATTTCGCCAGAGAGCTTCTGCACCTTTGCCTCTTTTGACCGGTGAAAGAGTTGACCGGCCAAATTACTCATTAGCAGATTCTGCATGCCTTCTTGGGCGCCTTGACTGTTTTCATCTTGACGCTTCTTCATCCGATGTTGACCGACACTTTGACTTCATCCGGTCAACTATGTTGACCGGAATCTACAGTTCTCTGGACTTCCTCTTCTGTAAATGCACTCCATCATTTGCTCCAAAAATTTTTCGATGATAAACTAATTTATTGGGTTACCTATAAGGGGGTGACTAACCCCAACAGTTTAATCTAAAATGAAAAAAGAAAAAGAAAACAATTCCCTTTAATGAGATTATCATGAATAATATATGGTCAGGTTAATTGGCCTTTCATCATCAAATCTAATCCATTCAAAAAATCTAACGTGACTTTTAAAATATGTCTATTAATTTATGGCAATTGACCCTTGAAAAAGAGATTAATCTTAGAATTCCTTTACTCATAGTATAAATTTATTTTTCTTCTTTCTGCAACTCTATATTCGACATACACGCTAATAGAATTAGAATAAAATCATTAATTAAATCCCTAGATTAGGAAATATTTAGTTTTCAATGTGTAATTTAGTTAGACTCTAAGTTATTTCTAACTAGAATTTTTTTAAAAATAATATTATAATTGTAAAATATATATTGAAACTAATTTTACAAATTCCATTGTCCAGTTTTTTCATCAAATCTAAAATTACTAAATTTTTTGTCGAGAATTTATATAGAGTAATTATCATGCACTAGACCCAAATTATCTACTTATTTGATCTTAAAAGATCCTCACCAAGTTGACTTGGTCTAAATGTAATTAGATAATATAAGTAAACAAGTGCAATTATCTCATATCAAAAGATGTCCAAGTTATCTATGTTGAATATCATTCACAAACAAGTGATTAATTCCATAAGATATTTATTCATCAATTACATTTATTCTATACATTCTTACAATATATTTCTTACAGATAAAACTCTGTGAGTGATTAAAACTATTATATAGATGAAAGGTCAAAGCAATAACAAAGCGAGATAAAATCACAAACCCCAACCTAAAAAAACCTATAATAACAGCAACCAATGTAACTAAGTAAATAAAATGATAAACTGCCTCAAAATAGCAGAACCAAATCGGAATCAATGAATTAAATAAAAGCAAGACAAAAACCTATGTATGAGGAGGTGCTATGTGTCCCCGGAATGAGGGGCGCTGCCACGTGGGCCGTTGAATTTTAAAAACGTGTACGGTTGATTTTGAAATTCAAAGACCCACGTGACACCATAGACGCTGCGACGCCCGTACCGCATCGCAGCGCCCCGCCTTCATGTGTCCCCATGGGCCTCATTCCTATTTTGGTAGTACTTCACAGTCAAGTAATCTCATATTAAATGAATAGTCACGTTACGGATTATCTTTCTCAGATAAGGTAATTGTTCCATTCCTTTTGAATGAAATAGGTTGCAGAAATAAGTGCCAATCTAGCTATTTGATTATTCTCTTCATTGCTTTTCCATTTAAATTTACAACTTAATTTCAGTCTTTGTACAGCTAAGAGTATCCAATCCTACTCCAAATAGCATCTTAGATATATTGGATAAATTTATATTTAAAGAATATATAGTTAATAAATTCATTATTAACTTAAGTGTTAGAGAATATATTAGAAAATAAATTTTATATATTTTTTATTTTTTATTAAATTATTATGGTACGTAGGATCATAATTCACAATTACAAAATTCGGACCACTGCCTTTTAGACCAACCGAAGGTTCTGCTCAACCCTCTAATTCATACAATAACTCAAATTTTAAGTATGTATCAGTATTTAAATATTTTAATATTTTATAAAAAACTTAAATAAAAATAATTACTTACTATGTTGTTTTAATACATTAAATATTGGCCATTGAATCACAATTAATCTAATGGCTGATGACTATATTATAGGTGTTGTGTGTCGCAGCACCTCTCTAGGTTCCATCCTTGGTTAGTCATTGCTTGACCCAACAATATATCTATAACTCAATTATTTAGTTCTAAAATCTTTGAACCAAAAACAAATATTAAAAAAATATTTTTTATATTTTGAAAATTTTCTAGATCCAATAGAAAAGATAAACGCCATCCCTCGTGAGTGCAAGAGCTTATTCGCTTGTTTGCTCTTCTGCATTTTAAAATTACACATATAACTCAATTTTATACGTGAAAGTAAATTTCATAATTTGAATTATTTTTTAGTAATACTATGCTATTAGAACAAAGTCGCAAATGGCACATATGTAGGAGCAATTTTATTAGACCAGACGTGGTGATTCTTGGGGACATATGATATGTGCTCCATGGGCTGCACGTTGAAGATCGACGGTGAAGTGTGGCGAGTATTGCGGAAGGGGAGTTTTGACAGAGAAGAAGTGGGGGAAAATGAAGAAAAGAGAGCGAGAGAGAAGAGAGATCTAGAGAGAGTGAGGGAATGCAGAGTGAAAGAAAGGCCAAGAGTGTGACAGAGGGGAGGAAACAGAGGGAGGGGCACAGAGAGCAGCAATATTTTGTTGTATTCCAATGCACAACACCATGATGGCTAAATACAGTGCTGGGTAACAAATTGGGGGAGAAAAAGGGCACTGTTGTTGCACGTGACCCAACAACCTATTAACAGTAACACATTATACTAACAAACCAGGGAAGGGATAACCAAATTAACAAAATCCTAACAGCATTAGTTTATGGATAGGGAAGAGAAACCAAATTAAATCAGCAATGCGAGTGCTTTGCTGGGTAGTTGTGAACCATTGCCGGCGTATGTCTGAGTAACCATGGAGGAGACCCGTAACATTACCATCCCCATCAAAAGAATCTTGTCCTCAAGGTTAAACGATGGCAAATATGCTTCAACGACTAAGTAGCTACAAAATCATCACCGTCCTTCCACAAGCAGTCTCCTGGATGAGTGATCACATGATTGTTTTTAGTTCTGTTTGCTGTTATTACAACCAAGTTTTCTTCCCAATTGTCCAGCCTATTATAACCTGCAAACTGCTGCATAGTCCGTGGAGACATATGTACTAACTCAGGCAGTCCAATTCCCCTAACGATGTTAGTGGAGCAAACATCTTCTGCTTTCTTTGCAATT
>JAOVVI020001218.1:0-25494 GCA_028571085.2 Nepenthes alata | reverse complement strand
CACATACAAAGGTTAGCAAGCGAAAAAAGTGTGTAGAAAATAAAATAGATGAAGAGAGAAAACTCTAGAATTAAGGCTCAAAAATTAAGAGTGAGTTTTCTCTAATGGGCACAAATCATAAGCTCAAAAGTGGGTGTTTTTGCACTAAAAAGTTGTGAGAAAATATTTTTGCAGAAGTTCTGAGTAAATAGAATAAGACGGTTATTTATAACAAGGCTCAAAAACCAGATAAAAAATATAACCGCTTGGCCCCGACGCTTGAGTGCAGCTCATGCGCTCCCCGATGATTGAGCGCAACTCATGCGCGCCTAGGGTTGCACTGGGTATGCCCCCAATACTCAAGCACAGCTCAGACGAGTATCAAGCACGGGCTCTCTGGAATGGGCGCCTCAGGCGTGCCTCAAGCGCGTGCCCTTTGAAATTGGTGCCTCGAGTGTGCCTCAAGCACGTGCTCTCTAGAAATGACGCTCGAGCAGGGTTCGAGCGCAGCCTATTGGGAAATGCCACTTCGGTAAGGGTCAGGCGCAAGGCAGGCGTGGATATTGAGAGTTGCGCATCGGCGAATATCGAGCGAGAATCTGATGTAGATCTTCAGGACAAAGTTACTATCGCTAACGACCGACCAGACACAATCACGGAATATGTAAACATAAAAATATATCTATCAATCTCCCTCTTTAGTAATTCCGTGACAAAACCTTACAAAAATAATAAAATAAAATACAAGTGAATCATTGATTTAAATACCACCGAGATAGAATCCTTGTACATAAAAAAATCATACCTAAAATACAACCAACATAATAAAAAATCTACGCCTAAAATACAACAAGCATAATAAACATAAAGTGAAGGAGATGCAGAAGATGCTGTAAAAGGTGTTATTCTTGTTCAACAAGGTTAGGACTGAAGTAGATAAAAGTAGCAATAAGGCAAGAACAATATAAGCGGGAAAGTCATAACAATAACCATATAACAGCTACAGCACAGGATATCAATATAAGTCACAACAATAACAACTTAGGTCCAAGAGAATAGGATAATGATTTAAATAACACATAACTCCCCCTAAAATATAGCCAAGCAACCCCTAGCAAATAAACCTCCCCCTATCAATAAGAGAAAACCTTCTAACAACAGTGTAAAAACTTCCCCGATCAATACTCCCCCTTTTTGTCACGAATGACCAAAGGAAGGGCATCAATAGGACTTAGAAGAATCACTGGACCGCCAAGCGGAAGATAGATGGGCAAGCTTTTGTCGCTGATGAGCAAGCTCCTCTTCTTGAGTGGCCAAGTGAGAGTCAAGAAGCTGAAAACCAGCAAGCACGTCCGACCGCAGCTGCGTGTGAGAACCATACAACCGCTCCTGAGAGGAATACAGCCACTCTAACTGATCGGTAATTCAGGAGAGTTGCCCCAGAATAATAGAGGGAGAAGAGGTAGACGACAGAGAAGGATTGGATGGGCCAAGACAAAATGGAGCAAGATTGGACAGACTTGGACAAGACGAGCCTCCCTCAGCCGAAAAAGAAGGGACCTCTGGAAGAGGCTCATCAAGAAGATTATCGGGAGCCGGGGAGAATCAATGTGTGTGGGCTGGACTTTGTTCAAAAGTAGTGCCAGTAATGGGCTGGCCAAGCCACACACAGGAAAGATTGAGGAACTGAATGCCAAAACCATTGATGAGGCGTTGGAGAAGACAACCATGGGAGAGGTTGTCATCTTTCTTAGATGCAAAATAATCAATAATATGAGAGCACAAGTGGGACGGAAGATCAATAGGCCATCCACTTAGGAGAGTGTAAAAGAATAGGGCCTGATAGAGAGGGATGGAGGAGAAATGTATGACTGAAAAAATATTGGTCAACATAATTTGGCTCACAACCATCCTCTGAGAGGTGAGAAGTTTTGTCTTGAAGGATCTCCCATTCCACTCCATGGGGAACCATAAAGAAAAGAGGCTACCTCATGGCGGTGTAGCATGGTGTTCCACTGGAATGGGTAGTCGGGATTGTCAACCTGAGGAATACCCAGAATATAGGAGATCACGTCCGATGAAATCCGGATGCGACTCCCCCTCAGAAAGGTAGAAAAGGAATTGGACAAATTATCAAAGATGTTCGAATAAAACTCTTGAACCAAGAGTTGAGATGGAGCTATCAGGTTAGTCAGAACCAGCTCCCAGTGTCAGTCCATGAACAAAGAGGAGATAGAAGGGTCCAGAGACAGAAGGTTAACTTCCTGTTCAAAGGAAAGTTTCCGTTTAGACATACGGCTTTCAAACAATGTAGAGGCTTCAGCATTAATAAAGCGGTCAGAAGCTGAGGGCTCGCTTGACTGAGGTCACTTACCAACTGATTTTTGGGTAAGGGATTTCCGAGAGGCAGACATCTACATAGCAAAAAGAGAGAACAACAGGTGAGGAACGCAAGCCAAGACAGCAGGGTACCGAAAATCGGGTATGTGTCCCACACGGAGCCACCCAAAACCCACAAGACCCCCACCACCACGGGACAAGAGAGGGGCTAAAGCCGGAGCTCCGCTTCTCGTCCTACGTCTACTATTTTTTTATTTGGGGGGCAGACAAACAGCTCCAAAAACTACCCAACCAAGAAGATCAAGGGAAGATTAGAGCTTTCAATTTGGCATAGTGCTAGTTCCACCACTTGCGCATCATCCACGAGTGAAAAAAAAACGTGGGTAAAATTAACTAAGCTTAGATAACCAAAACCCAAGACCAAGCAAGGCTTGATCTATGCAAATTGGGCATGATAAACTACAAATTGGCACTAAATAAGCATATAATGTGAAGAAATCTAGCATAAAAAGAGTCAAAGAGCCACGTTCATGGAGAATCGAGTGAACCACCATTAATGGAGGCGGAGAGCTCAAGAACAAAGATGGAGAAGAGGAATTGCCTTCAAAGGCGCTCACAATCTGAAGAGAGAAGAGTAGATCTAGAGAAGTGGAACGCTAGTGGAGGCAGAGAAAGATTAGAGAGAAAAGAAGAGAAAAGCGAGAGAGACGAGGGTTTGATTGTGCATAGTTCCGCATGTGCTAGAAATGAGCTTGAGGATAAAGGTTGCAGACGTTGCACTTGAGCATGCTTCAAACATGTGTCGGGCACGATTGATCTGGATTAGGAGCTCAATCGCCAAACAGTGCCTGCATTTTTTTTTTTTGTTAAATTGGTAAACTCACTTCAGTCTAATAGGGAAGTGCAAATTCCTATGACCTTTTCAAGAGTTTCAAATCTAATATTATCCAATGGCTTGGTCAGAATATTGGCTAATTGGAAGTCGGTTGGAGTATGTTCGAGAGCAATGATATGAGTTTCAACGAGTTCACGAATAAAGTGGTGTCAAATATCTATATGTTTGGTTTGTGAGTGTTGAATAGGATTTTTTGAAATCTTGATGGCATTGGTATTGTCACAATAAATTGTCATGGCATCCTGGGTAATACCGTAATCGTGCAAAATTTGTTTCATCCATAGGAATTGTGTGCAATAGCTACTAGTAGTAATGTATTCCACTTTAGTAGTAGACAAAGAGATGGAATTTAATTCCTTACTCATCCAAGTAACAAGATTGAAGCCGACATAGAAACATCCACCAGATGTGCTTTTACGATCATCGTCATTTCCAACCCAGTCGGTATCAGAATAACTAGCCAAGTCAAATTTGGAGTCTCGAGAGTAGAAGATCCTGTAATTGGACACGCCATTAACATAACAAATGATTTATTTGACAGCACTTAAGTGAGATTCTTTGGGATTGGAATGATAACGAGCACATACACTGACACTAAAGGTAACGTCGAGTCTACTATAGTTAAGTACAGGAGACTTCCTATCATACTTCTATAGAGTTTGATCGACGCTCTTTTCCAGCCGAATCACGATCCAATTTGATAGAGGTGCTCGTGGGAGTTCGAGTATGTTTTTTGTTATCTAGCCCAAACTTTTTGACAAGATCCTTGGCATACTTAGTGTGGAAAATTAAAATTCCTTGAGAGAGTTGTCTAATATGCAGACTAGGGAAAAACGTTAGTTCTCTTACCATACTCATTTCAAATTCAGAAGTCATACATTTAGCAAACCAATGAGCATATGAATCTATAGTAGCACCAAACACAATATCAACATAAACTTGGGTAACAATCATGCATTTTTCAATAGCTTTCACAAAAAGTGTTTTATCAACATTGCCCCTGACAAAGCCATGGTCATTAAGGTACGAGATGAGTCACTCGTACCAAGCTCTTAGAGCTTGTTTCAGATCATACAAGGCCTTTTTAAGCTTATACGCATGGCCTGGGAACACATGATCAAAAAATCCCTTCAGTTGCTCAACATAAACTTCTTCTTGGATTATGCCATTAAAGCATTTTTGACATCCATTTGATAAAATCTAAAGTCCATAGTGTAGGCAATGGACAATAAAATTCTTATAGATTCAAGACAAGCCACAGGAGCAAAGGCCTCGTCGAAATCGATACCCTCATTTTTGTGTGCATCCCTAAGCAATAAGACGAGTTTTGTTACAGGTAATGTTGCCATTTTCGTCAGTTTTATTTTTGAAAATCCACTTGGTGCCAATGACATTAGTATGCTTAGGTCGGAGAACCAGGGACCACATATTGTTCCTGAAAAATTGATTTAACTATTTATACATAGCATTAATCTAGCATTCGTCGTTCAAGACCTCTTCAACCTTTTTTGGTTCTAAGTGAGAGACATGACATATATAGGCAAGAAGATTCAAAACATGATGACGAGTCGCATCCCCTCACTCAGATCGCTTAATATGTAATCTTTAGGATGATTAAGTTTGACCCTAGCGGAAGGTTCCTTGACAAGAAGGTGTTAGGAGTCTCGTCGGGAATATAAGTCGAAGTTGATTCATGAGAGAATTCAGTTTGATCAACCTCTTTGTCCAGGCAATCACTGGCTTTAGGTTGCTCACTACGGACATCATCCATGACAACATTAATCGACTCCATAACAGTTTGAGTACGATAATTATATACATGATAGGCTTTATTGGAAATGGAATATCCTAAAAATATTCCTTCATCACATTTAGAGTCAAACTTACTTAATTTTTTCTATCTCGAAGTATGAAACATCTACGCCCAGAAATGTGAAAGTACTTTACACTGGGCTTCTTTCCTCTCTGAAGTTCATAAGGGGTCATATCCATCCCAAGTCTTAGGTAGACCCTATAGATTATGTGGCAAGTCGTGCTCACAGCTTCACCCCAAAAAGTGCATGACTATATTTTTACTTTGCATTATAGTTCTAGCAATTTCTTGGATGACCCAATTTCTTCGTTCCACAACCCCATTTTGTTGGGAAGTGATGGGAGATTACAAAAATTGTCAAAGCTTGAGTTTTCAAGTTTCTTTCCATGATCACAACGAATTCGCACAATCGGAGTTTCCTTTTCATTGGTGAGTTTTTTGCATAAAATTTTTACTTGATCAAAGCTGTCAGATTTTTTACAAATAAGGCTTATTCAAGAATATCTAGAGTAGTCGTCTACAATTACTAAGATAAACCTTTTATCGCCCAAACTCTTGATCCTAGAATGTCCCATGAGATCTATATAAATCAATTCAAGGGGACACGAGGTATGAATGTTACTTAGTGAAGGATGACTAGTTCTAGTTTGTTTTTCAAGTTGGCATGGGCCACACATATGGTGTTTAACATTAGGAAACTTTAGAAGGCCTTCGACACAAATTTTCTTAGAAATTTTGGATAGATTTTTAAAATTTAAATGATTAAGACGTTGATACCACAGTTCAGTAGAATCGATTTTAGCGAGATGGCATCCAAAGATTGGGCCAGGCAGTCGTAGAAGTTATCAAGAGTTCTCTTGCCCTCTAACATAATAATGCCATTTGTGTCATAAATACAACATTTGTCCTGAAAAAATCTGACATCAAAATTTTCATCACAAAATTGGCTAATGCTAAGGAGGTTAGATTTTAATCCGGATACATACAGAATGTCACAAGGTTTTGAGAGACCAGAAATACTGATCTGCCGAGAATGGGAGTCCTAACTCCATCACCAAAAACCACCGTCCCAGGGATGGTCAGAAAGAGACAAAAACATTACCTTATTGCCACACATACGTCTGTAGCATCCACTATCCAGGTACCACAACGAAGGGTTTTCGGTTTTCAAGGCAATGTGTGCAACTTTACACAATTTTTAGAAGGGTTTTTCATATCACTTTTCCTAATCCATATTTTTCTTCCTAAATTTACTTTCTGATTTAGTTTTTTCACTTGATCACTTAGCTGTTGAATATAATTAACAAGTTTGTTCATTTTCACGCATTTTCTATGGTTGTACAGCAGATTGATGATGTGGCAACGGGGACGAATATGACCGATTTGTCTACATGCACGGTAGGTTGGCATGATTTGTCTAGGGAAGGTGTAACTTGTCTTAACTTGATTTGTGGATCGATTTATTGAGAAGGTATTTCTAGAATTTGTTTCAACTGATTGGTTAACTTTAGCAAATTTATTAATTATCTTGTTGGTATTAGGTTTAGGCAAGAAATTTGGACCATTTCTTTTCTCCGCATGTTTAGGCACAGATTTAGCTATTTTAGATGTGCTTATGTTTTTGTGTGGAATATTTAAGGCAGGAACAAAAATCGTTTGTGATTGTTCACCATTTTTGGAAGTGTTTTCTACATATACCAAACCTTTCTTGTTTTCGGCTATCTTTCCGAATCCTAACATATGATTAAGCTTTTGGTACCATTTGAAAATTTTTTAAGATCATTCTTAGCATTATCAAGCTTCAATTCTAAGGATTTGATTTTGGCATTTAAGGAGCTGTTCAACAGTTCAAGCTCATGATGTTTAACAATGATACATTCCAACTTGGTTTTGAATTTAGCTTTTGCGTTTTCTGATTCAATTAATTTATTATTTAAGGATTTATTGGTTTTCTTTACTTTTATTGATACATTTTCTAAACAGTTTGTCATAGTCTTCTTGAAGCCCATTAAATTCATTATCAGATTCTTCATGAGAAGAATCAAATTGCTTGGGTGGCTCACTAGTGGCTTCATTACCACTTATGATGGATGTCTTGAAGACCATACAATTTACCTCATCCTCTTCCGAGAATTTTTCATCATGATTTTCATCCTCTTTATCATCTATTAAGGACACATTTAAGGTCTTTCCTTTTTGTCTTTCAAAGTTAGGGCACTCAGTCCAAATATGACTGAAGCCATAACATTCATGTCATTGGATTCCTTGAGATTTCTTATTCTTTGTATCTTTATTTTTCTTTTTATCTTTCTTGATGAAATTTTGTGTCAAGTCATTTCCTTTGGAGGTTTATTTGTTATTTTTGTTCATGAAGAATTTTTTTGAAATTTTTAACAAACATAGCAAAGTCCTCATCACTGTACGACTCTTCATCAAAGTTACAGTCTTTCTCTTCCTTAATAGATTTCAAGGCAATTGATTTGTTTTTCTATACCTGTGGGAGTGTGTGCTCATATGTTAGTAAAGAGCCAACTAGTTCTTCTATTTTTAATTTATCAAAGTCTTTACTCTCCTCGATTGCAATGACTTTAGACCTAAATCGTTTAAGGAGTGATCTTAAGACTTTTTGTACAATTCTGTTTTTCGAAATTTCTTCACCCAAGTTAAACATAGAGTTTACTATATCATTTCATTTGGCATAGAATTTATCAAAGGTCTCATCATCCTTTATTTTGATTTCTTCAAATCTAGTAGTAAGCATTTACAATTTTGAGTTCTTTACCAGTTTTGTTCCTTCATGGGTGATTTTAAGGATGTCCCAAGTATCTTTAGAGGTTTCGCACATCGAGATATGTTTAAACTCTTCAGGGGACACAGCCATAAAAATAGCATGTAGCCCCTTACTATTCAAATTACAAATATTAAGTTCTTCTTTTGACCATAAAGATAGAACTTTTGGTTCATCGCTTGTTATACTTCTGAGTTGTGTCCACCCAATCTAAGTGCTAGCCCACACTCGTTCATCCATGGATTTGAGAAAGGCTCTCATACGCACCTTCCAATAAGCGTAGTTACTCCCATCAAAGTAAGGAGAAATGGAGAGTGATTGGCTAGTATGCATCTAAATCAGGAGTCACAGATCGGGATGAGGCACTGATACCAATTGAAATGGACTATGAGTCCTAAGACAACTTGTTTCGACCCCTTTTTCAAATTGTGTAACAAAAGTAGATATAAATATACAATACACGTAACGTATATTCAAATCTAAATGAATCAAATGATAAAAAGATATAAATCACAAGCACCAAAAGCAGTAATAATCAAGGCAAGATTTTGGCAACGAAGGAATCTTCGATAACCAAAGTTATCGAGTAAAACCCTCTAAGCTTCTACTACCAAGAAAGAGTGTACTGAGAAAGCCAACTTACAAGTCGAGTAGTACAGACGCGTTAACCTAACCGACTTACTCTTGTCCAGTGACCCTTACCAAATAACTCCTTAGATTTGCCTGCGGTAACAGAACTGAATGCCTTTTGATCTTATTGTCAATTTTCCTTCACGAACCATTTAATCTCCACACACCACAGGATACCAATTTCTACGCCACCCACATCACTTACGAAAGTTAACAGGCAGGAAAAAGTGTGTAGAAAATAAAATGGATGAAAAGAGAAAACTCTAAAATTAAGGCTCAAGAATTAAGAGTGAGTTTTCTCTAATGGGCACAAATCATAAGCTCAAAAGTGGGCATTTATGCACTGAACGGCGGTGAGAAAATATTTCTGCAAAAGTTTTGAGTAAAGAGAATAAGACGACTATTTATAACAAGGCTCAAAAGCTAGATTACAAATATTACCATTCAGGGATGCATGCCCCAGCGCTCGAGTGCAGCTCGGGCACACACCAAGCTCGCCAAAGGTTGCACTGGGTACGCTCCCAGCACTTGAGCACAGGCTCTCTAGAATGGGTGCCTCGGGCGTGTTCTCTCTAGAAATGACACTCGAGCAAGGATTAGGCGGGCCTCAAGCGCGGCCATTCAAGAAATGGTATTTGGGCGCGCGCAAGACAGACATGAATACTTGGAGTTGTGTATCGGTGAATATCGAGCGAGAATCTGATACAAATCTTTAGGATAAGGATACTATTGCCAACGACCGACCAGACACAGTCACAAAATATACCAACACAAAAATATGCCTAACATAGAAAAATTGCAACAACAGGCTGGGCCAATTTCCACATTTGGTTTTTCCAATTGCAGCCATAGATTATATTATTAATATCGATCACAGCTATATTGAGTGATATATATTTGATGCCAATTTTTTAGGAAAAACAAAATGAATCAATGGGGAATTTTAACTGATATATTGGCCATAACAGTGGTATCAACCAATATTATAAATATCAGTAATACATTATTGATAAGACGACATATTGTAATTTTGTCGAGAAATCAAGAAATATTAGTCGATATTTCATTTCATGATAGTAGTACAATAGAGTTGGCTAACTCAACAACATTTTCAAAGAAATAACATCTTTAATTGCTTCTCCCTCTCTTTTTTTTAGGGTAATTAATATTCAAGAACTTTCCTATGTTGCTTCCTCATGTAAAAGCACATAGGTCTTTTAAATTACCTTGCTGGGAAGGCCAATCCTCATTGGACTGTGTTTTCCTTGGCAACAACCCCTCATATACACATTGGGAGCCAATTTTTTTTGAGAAGAACAAAATGGATTTTGGAGAATATTGGCCATAACAGATGTATCAACCGATCTTATATATATATCTAATATATTGTGATATATCTTCAATATGATGACATATCACAATTTTGTCATGGTATCGAGGGCCTCAAAACAATAAATATGAGCCGATTTAATATGCATCCTGCATTTATCATAAAAAGAAATGAAATAAATACGATAATAAGCAAGTCTTGGTTTGAACCAGCTAGCCGCATACTTGATTGCCTTCATATCTCCATCACTAACTTCATTTTGGCTACACCTTGCATTCATTTAGAACAAATTCATCCAATTAATTACCTTGGCAGTTAACTAGGATAAGAGTGAATAAATATGAGAGTTCAATTCATCCCCCTTGCTGCCCCACCATGCATGTGTCCTATCTTCGATTTAATCTAACTAATAAATAAGAAATTAAGGAAATAATTGGGAAAGACTTGATTCATCCTCCAACCACCATCTCTTTTATTGTTTTCATACATTCATCAAAGATCTATTTAAGTGGAGACAAATCTCCTTGTTCCTGTTGTTGCACCCCAAATTCTAAGTGTTTGATAGAGCGAGAAAACCATGAGTTAGAGAGAGAAAGAGAAGAACAACTGTCTTAGCTTACTTATTTGTCTTGAACCAATCCTTTGGTAGTGACTTTGTAATTCATTTGGAGACTAGCAATGGTGGCCGCTTGTGTTTGTTAATCCACTGTTTTTAAGTGTTTTGAGACAAGTGAAATCTCTATTGTTACAAGACAATCTAATCCTTATATTCATTTATGAATTGAAACCCATGAGATTCTCGCCTTTTATTGGTTCCAATTATGCAATAATGTAACAAGAAACGTATAGAAGGTATATACTTTATTTCATATTCATATTATTTGAAATTCATTATTTTCTGCGTAGCGCTTGATTGGCATTCGAGCCAACATTTGAACACCACACTGTTATTCAACCAACATGTGAATGTAGTTCAAACGTCAGTGCATGCATAGCAAGTTATGAGTATTTCATACTTTTAGGATATAAATTCACTTCTTTATACCTTAAAATATATATATTTGTTTACATTCAGTTTTAGGATAGATGACTGCTTAATGCATGGCATATTGCTTGAATGACATAAATCGGTGAATTTATGATCTGTATGTTTAGCGTGTGACCGGTGCTCAAATGCCAGAGCCTAGTTTGAGGTAAATCGATTGATTTGCAAACTTAACTGTGTGATTTTGAGAATATATCTTAGTTGATGTATTATGGAAAGGTTAGAAAGGTTAGGAGCCTTATATGTTTAATCCTGTGGGATTTGAATGTTTATTTCATGAGTTATGGGCTCATGTTCGAGTGTTGTGATAGGCAGCATTCGAACGCTAGACTAATTCAGACAGATTTAAGTCAGACAGATTTAATTGTTTTAGAAAATCTGTGGGTTTATTGGTAGTAGATAGGACCTCTTGCCTATTCTAAAGGTCTTTATGTCTTAGAGTTGATATTGCACAGTTGGGAGACAACTCGGTAGTGAGATGCTATCAACTTGAGCGTAGCCTATGAGCCTGCGTTCGAATGTCGAAGGATTAGAATATTGTTTCAGTCCGAATTATAGGTGCAAATCCTAGGATGGTCATTTCAGAGTTGTTTTTCTTGTATTTGGTCATTGTGTACCTTTCTTCGAGTGACATTTGGATGTGAGTATATTCTTGATATCTACGGTTAAGATAAAGAATATTATATAAAAACATTACAATATTAAGAAATATGAAACCTACGAAATCTTAGTATAGTTTATAGTTATCTGATATTGATTTCCATATCTTGGTGAATTTAGGTTTGTATTCGTAAAGAAATACTTATAATCCAATGAATAACACTTGACAAGATATCAAGCGATATCGTACCGAGCAGTGTTGGGTTTGGCATGTGGAATGAGATATAGTATTTTGTACCCTTTTTGTGAGTGCCCCCTAATCGGACGATAGGAATACAAGGGTAATATATTCTGGGCTTACCATGATGAGGAAGCAAGAGATGTTACCTAGCCGTTGTTGGCGAGCACATAGTCGATAGTTTACAATGACAATAGGATCCATTGAGATTATTATAATATATTATATAGTTGTGACTTCTATTGAGATAGGTTTGATTGAACATATATCATTGTTGATACTAAGATTCGGTGGAATCCCAGTTAAGCTTTTAATATTTGATTTTAGTAGAAACCCTTGATAGTTGTTCTTGTAACTCTTAAATCGTGGTTACAATGTAGCTTTAAGTTACGAATAGTTGATGACTGAATGCACGTTGTTATTGCCCTTATATAATTGATATTATTATCTGAGGTATTTATTGAGTGCTATTATTATTAATTATATCACTTGTTAGGCATTTTGTTTACCATTGCATATTCTAGGCTCCAAAGTAGAGCAAATTGATAGCGTGCTCATAGAGATCATATAGTTAATGTGGAGATTTGAAGCAGAGGCAATTTCAGAGTCTAACAGATTTTATGATAAGAGATGGCAAGACTTCTTTTCGGTTTTATTATATGTTGGATATTTTGTTAGGACGCCTTGACTTTTACCGTTATTATGGGCATTTATGTTATCTATCATTTCAAGAAGTCATTATTATGATAGATATTTTCATTTATAGGGAATTCATAATGAGCATTTATGGTTTGGGTTTTTCGTGTGGACAGCTTGGTCCGGGTCAGATAATTCGAGTCCACATCACCACAGTAGTATTATAGAAAATATCATCCTAGGAGACACCTTTGTCAAAAGTAAGAGTGTAGGCAGTTCGGTGCAAGAAACTCCTACTATGCACGGGTTTCAGAAAAGGATCGAACTACTTTAGGGTCTATTATATGCTATATTATCTTTCATTATGTGAAAAAAAAAGTTCCATAATTTGATTCTATGACCACTTACTCACACAATGACAACTCCATGGTTCCACCAAAGTCAAAAGGAGTGCACAAGCCAAATAAAGCATCCTCATTCCAGATCAACAAAAAAGACATAGTAAATTTGAAATAGAGATAGGCTCCACATTACACTCATCCAAATGCAATGCACCCCACCCTTTCCCAATCCACTACCAAACCCCATCAATGCCTCACAAGTTGTGTAAATACATTTCCTCTACTCCAGGGGGGAAAAATAGTAGAAAAATATTAAAATATGGAAGAAAATCAGAGATACGATGATTCAACCAAAATGCCAATGTTAACAGCTCCTTAGATATTCTTTTTCTGTAACTTTTGACAAGCAAAAGTGGTCAGGGTAATACAGCATGTCGATAATAGCTCAGCCCCAGTCCAGTTCACATAACTCACTAGAAAATTTAAACGTAACTTCAATAGATGACACAACATACAAACTTAGTAAAAACTTGAATAAATATAACATATAAATTTAATAAATACTTGAATAAGTATATAAAGAAACAATAAGTTTGTAATGATTTATAGTAGCCATGTTCAATCATCCTCTCAGTTATTCCTTCCCTTCAGCTACAACCTATTCATTATGAGGTACTCCATATCACCTTAATACCAAATATCCTCTATAAGGGGGAACATGGTATCAAGCTCTCCGCCACCCCTAGGGGTGTCGTAATACATTGAGATGCTACACATCACCTAAATGAGCTATCCTGTGACGGGGGACAGGTTCTCAGGATGTCATAAAAGTCTCCATGAGGCCAAGTGCCGAGGGGACACTATTCAGCGTGTTCCGAAGGGCTTAGTAGTGCGGATGGCATTTGGGGTGGAGGTGTGGACCCTCTGTTGCATTTGGGACATGTTTTATGTCATGCTTAGGGGATGTCTTCTAAGGGCAAGAGACAAGCTAGAAGTCTCAAACTGAGTATACGCCCATCACACCAAAAGCACAAAACAGGGAGATGTGCTATTCAAGATTGATGTCATGGTTTCAAGTATGATGCTTGTCAAAACCCGAGGGTTCATACATACGAATACGCTCGGGTGACTACTATGATTGAGTGCCCGAGTGTGAGGGACAATGGGTTATGGACACGAGTGACATGCACTAATGGAATGCTGAGTTCCCAGTGATAGACATTAGCATCAATGCTGCATGTGACAAGGCATTTTACAATGATCCTATGTGAGCAGGTGGCAAGTGAGGCATGGGAGCCTATCTATGGGGGCAAATGTCAGCTTGATGGTGAGCTGGATGCCGGGAAGCAATTAATACAGCTTGACTATGAGGTTTGGGAGCCACGGAGTTGTTGTGAACAATGCAGGACTTGTTGAGAGGGGTTTCACTTGCTAGCCTCATGAATCTAAGTGTTTGAGTTGAAACTATTGGATCTTCGGGTTGAAAGAGGTTGGGTTGGACCAGAAAAAGTATCAGTGCAGCACGGTACATTTTTGTTGTGTAAATGTGGGACCGTGGCACAATGCAACCCCATCGGTCTCGCCCAAATTAAGTCCAATCTTTTATGATCTTCGACCATACTGGAAAGATTCTGTTTCTATCCCCTTCCATCAACTGAACCTCCCATGCTTCTTATCTACAAGCTAATGCATCAAAGAAACATTAAATATCATATTTCCCTCCATATTTGATGATGTGACATAAGAGAATCCAAATTGCAGACACCTGTCTGCACAATGTAGGGCCTTAAAAGCATGCATGGGATTGGGACACCATCTTTACCTAAAGAATCTCAGATCTTGTGTCATAGGTTAACAAAAAACATACAAGGTGTCATAACCTATTTCTTTGATATTCAAAGTGGGGATCCTTAGACTCACACATGCTTTAACAAACCGCCCCTTACATGGAAATCATTCACATCAAGCACTGCAACACCGCAACAACCGAGCATAAACACAAACCTCAGATAACTGCTCAAAACTAATGAAACAAAACCATGCCTAGATAACCATTTACAATGCTCAAAATTCAACCAAACAAAACAAATGGAGCAGCACTGACCTACAAGCTTGAATTGCATTTCACCTGCCCATTTATAGCCCCAAAAATGATGCCTACAACCAAACCGAACCATCGATTATTATTGTTGCAGGAACATAGGAGAAACCGAGTCAAATAGTGCATACCTAAGTGCACAAAGTAGAACCTCACAAATCCGTGTTAGACACTATCTTAAACCCAAAAGCCTAATCTATGCAATTATGGGCCAGCTCAAATCTCTAGTTCCCTACAACTGTTCATGAATGTTCTGTATGGAACTCCTTGGACCAGCAGATACTGCAACAATGAACCTCCTCTTTATTGAATATTACAAATTTTCATACATCAAAAAACATATTTTTCTTCAATCTAACATCCCCAATATCTCCTTTTTCCACTTTTCAAACCCACTCTTAAGCATTTTCTGTTGTCACTACGTAATTACCATATCCCCATGGCTGAAAAATCATATGAGTACGAACTGATGGAACTTAAATAAGTAGCCTTTTGTAACTTCAGCAAAATTTAAACACGGTAATCAGATGAATTTCCAGCCAGTTTTCATAATATGTAGGAACTACTAGTGTAGCATTCCGGATGTTTCCAGTTTTATTATTTTATGCAAATAAATTATGTGATCAGTTTGCAATAATTGTTTGACTATTTTTAGTAGCAATTAAATACAAAAAATATTTCATTGTGCCTTAATAATTGTTGTGGGCCTATTGGGCTTGGAATTTAGTAGTGGATTTGAATTATTTAACATTGAACTTAGTATATTTTATTTTCTTAAATTGAAATTTGGGTAGGACTTAGGAATTTTAAGGGGAACGATCCACTTGTATAATTTTTGGAAACTTGATTAATTAGTGAGCCACTTCTTGGATAATTGGTGAATTTAACTTAACGTGATTTACCAATAAAATAAGAGAGAGTTTTAGGACAATAATTTATCAAACAAGTTAGATACTCTAACTTTGGAAACCTAGATGTTGCTCAGATAAGTGGGTATTTAAGGGCAAGGTTTTATTTTCAATATTTTCTAGGAAAAAAATATAAGATTATGGAACTTTAAGGGCTTGGCAAATTTTCATTAAGGGTTTCTGCTGAATATAGAATGTTCTAGGGTGGTAGTATTCTTAAATTATTAGGATTATTAGGATGATTATATTTTTATTAAGGACAATAATTAAAACAAATTATGGACCTAATATTTTTTATCTTTAGAAATATTGTTAACACTCTAAATTATGGCATAAATTGATTATATATTAGAGTAAAATAATCTAAATATATTAATTCTTGGCCGGCTACTTAATACAAATTTTGGAAGCCATATTTCTAGAAAAACTTAGAGCATATCTTGGCTGACTTAGGATGGAGCTTGAGGGGCAAGTTTTGTGGGATATTTCAAATTTGAAGAAGCAAGAAAATTAAGAAGGAAATACTTAAACCCTAATGATCCGCCTCTTTGAAATGTTGGTTGCTGCTACTGTGCCGACTTGGGCATTCAGTTTCTGCAACAATGTGAAGAGAGAAAGGGAGAAGAAGAAGAAGGGGAGAGAGAGAGAGAGAGAGAGAGAAGAAGAAGAAGAAGAAGAGAATTGTGCCGCATTGGTGCCAAAGCTATTTCCCTTGGCATTGCAGCATGTAACCAAGAAAGAACGAGAATCAAGGCAAGTAAAATTCAGTGTTTGCCTTATTAAATCATTCATATCTTTTTAGTTGGCTTGAATCACGTATGAAAATAGTATTCTGAATTGTAAAGCCTCCATGAGAAGCATACTTCATTGCCCTGTAAATTCCGTGAACAGTAATGTGGCCACAGAGAAGACGATGAACAGCAACAGATTCCAAACTAGTTTCGGACTAACCATTTATATGTTATATTAATACATTCAGGGCAATAAAGTTACCGTTTTTACAGTATGACACTCATAGTTTAATCATTCGTTGACAAAATGTGATTTTGATTATTGAAGTGTTAGTAATCAAGCGCCAAAGACACTATAATGAACACTGAAATCTGTTCATCTCACCTCTAGTTGAGGTGACAAATGATTTTCGAACCAACTATTTATATGCTATACTACTGTGCTCATTTGCCCTTTTATCCTACAATATGTGTAATTTAAATTTTTGTTAACAAGGCATGGTTCCAATTATCCAAAGTGTCAGTAATTAAGTGGCAAAGATGCTACAATGAACACTAAAATTTATTCATATCACCTCTAACAAAGGTGACGAGCGATTTTCAAACCAACTGTTTATATGCTATATTACTGTGTACATGCCAATCAAGTTGTCGTTTTTATACTATAATATGTATAGTTTAAACTTTCGTTAATGAGACATGACTTCAATTACCTAAAGTGTTAGTAATCGAGTATCGAAGATACTATAATGAATACTAAAAAAATCTATTCATCTTATTTCTAGCTAAGGTGATGAGTAATTTTTGGGCCAGCCATTTATATGTTATATTAATGCGTTTATGTTGACAAAATTACCGTTTTTATACTATAACATGCATAATTTAATATTGCATTATTGAATCTCAATTTCAATGCCTTGAAATTGAAGAAATCAAGTAATAAAAGTGGGTTGAGAAACACAGAAATCTACCATTTCACAAGGGTTGCCATTTTGGGCCATGTACGAGCCAATCATTGGTATGGTAAATAAATGCATTCATAATCGTACATTCGGCGTTCTTACTCTAGGAAATGCACAATTTATTACTACATGGCCAGAAGTTGAGTTCAGTTACCCAAAGTGGGAAAAATCGATGGATGAAGTGGTGATAACAATCACTGAGAACTACTTCAAATATCGATAGAAAGATCCAAACTAAAAAATTTGTGTCTCATTAGATCATTAGTCAATAAGGAGTTAGAAATATATTTCTTTCTTCCATAGCACCTTTAGCTTAATTAAATAAGAAGAAAAAAAATATTGTTATGAGTAAATCCAAAATCTTTGTAAATAAAGTCAATTATGAGTTCCCGTCCGTGGGATGAATGAAATCCGATACATAAATCCCTTAATGAAAAAAACAAAAATGCTTTTATTGTGTTACTTAAGTTACATAGGAATTCCTAAACCTAAGAGTTAATAAAAATAAGTTATTAATTAGCCATAATAGAATACCCACTTAAAATAAAGAATCCTTTCATTTTAAAATATTTATTATTTTTTATAAATAAAAAAATGAGATATTATCTAATTTATATTTAGTTCTTGCTGAATCCATTGAGAATTTTGGGCTAATCGTTCATATATCAAACTCATGCGTTCATGTATATTTAATTGTCGTCCTTACACTATGATATGCATAGATTAATATTCCATTGAGAAAATACTATTCCAAGTGAGTAGAATCTTATGGGTTGGCTTAAACTTAGTGTTAGCGTGAAATTTGTATATGGTTTTGAACTTAAGGTTACCTTTGAACTTAGGGGCTAGGAAACATTGTATTTTGGACCGCATGGCTTAGTGAGCCATGGTAGGCCCAGTGAGACAATTGGAGTCAGATACCTAGTTTATTTATGGATTTCCTTATCTCCTTAGTAATTATTTCTTTACATTACCTTAGATCGCATTCGTAACCTTCTTGTTTACTCTATGGTTAGATAAAGAAAACTATATGAAAATATCACGGTATCAAGTAATATAAAACCAATAAAACTGTAGTGTAATCCACAATTGTCCGATATCTATTTTATTTCTTGTGAAATGAGGTCTATTTTTATAGAGAGATACTTATAGTCATGTGGACATCATATGGTATGATATCGAGGAATATCACAGTAAGAAACGCTAGATTTAAAATGCTTAGAGAGTTGATAATTTCTCAAAAACTAGTTCCTATATAAAGAGTTTGGGATTATCTTGGACTAGTATCTATATCAAGAATTGGAAATTCTCGTATAGGAGTTAGATGAGACGGTTGCACACACGCGCTACCAAGGTCTCGGGAGGCTGAATTTTGTTGCATATCAAACTTGTGGGTGTTGGTTACTTCGTGATACTTACCCAATTGACTGGGGTATAAATATGTAAGTTTTGGTTTACAGTGACAAATTAAGATCCGAGGAGAATGTTTTGATATCTCGTGTTTTTGAAACTTTTATTAGGATAGGTTCAACAAAACTTATATTATTATTGAGATCTAGATCTAGTGAAATCCTTGTTGTATTCATGATGTTCGGGTTCGCTGGGACCCATTGATTGATGATCCTTATAGCGACTTCTGAATTGTAATCACGACGAGTTACAAAGTCTTGAATAGAGTTTGTTGTTGAGATTTATATTGTTGTTATTTCTTTTACATATCTTAATATTGTTTATCCGATATTAATATTGATTATTATGTGTTGTTGATTATTATCATTTGTTGGGTATTTAGCTCACCTTTACATTTTGTTTGTCTCCATATTAGTATTAGACTCATAGAGTTAGCTCATGATCGAGTTTAGCTGGGTTGCTTGCAAGATGAGAATTTCGGAGTTTGAATGTCTTATGCTAGAGTTAAAGATTACTTAAATCTGTGGGCATTGCTAGTTTTGAGAGATCATTCTTGGAGGTTGTGTTCCCAGAGGATGATGTGTGATAGACTTTATTGTTTTACTATTATTTTTGCGAGGAGTATTTATAATTATTATTGATATTTCATTTATGATACTATTTGTGACGATGATTCATATGATTTTAGAACTCAGTGTAACGGTTTGAGTTCGCTGTCATTGACCAAGTTCAGGTCGCCGGATTGCTACAACTAGAGAAAGAACCACTTTATGTGGAGATCTAGCAAACACCATATCACAAAACAAGCAACAAACCATCTAATAGCAAGATGGCCTAGCCGAAGAATGATGAGTCCACCAAAGGACAAATAACACAAATTTGTTGGGATAATTCACTCCCTTCTAAGTCTCATACCCATTACAAATACTTAGTATTTATTTTATCTATTATTTTTTTAAATAGTGAGTGGTCGTGAAACATTCGCATGATGCTCACTTGAGCGAAATTGAGAGGTTGGGCCTCCAAGCAATGTCTACGCGACTTCGCTCGAGTGAACCTATGTGGGCTATAAATAGCCTGTTCCAAATTTAGGTCATTAATTACATAACTTTTATAATCCTTGAGGCGGCTGACTTGAGAAAGAAAGAGAGCAAAGAATGAGAAAACTCTTGCCATTCTTTTAGACTTTGATTCTTATTCTGCCATTTACCATGTGTGGGTACGTTGTCACCCTTGTTGTTTAGGACATTTTTATTGGCGACCCGCTTCCATTTTCATCTCTTTCTATATTTGTCTTAGTTTACCAATATTACAGTAAAATCGAAGGGCATATTTTAATTAGTGTATTCAAACTCATAATTTATAGTTGAGCTATATAGACCTAAGGTTATATAGTTTTACCCTATGTTGAAAGGAATTCCATGAGAAAAATTGGTGTGCCTTACTTTTGCTAGTTATTGTTGTGGTTATTGCAATTGTGCGTATTGTCGTTTCATCTCCTCTCATTTTCAACCAAAAGGCTCAGTTTTTGATCCTCAAAGAGATTAGTTCTTGGCTTATTTGTGAATCTTCGGTGTGTCCCAAGTCCAACAAGATGCCCTGTCAAAAAGGACAGAAACATGACAACTGAGCAAGTGCACATCCTAAATATCTCTGCCCACACTAAGGCTACACCATGAAGCCAAATTTCCCAAGGTAATCCGATCCCCTCACACTATATGTAGCCAGGTTTGCTTTCCCTGCAACCTTAATCTCACTCTCTCATTTCACATCCTTTTGGGATCCTCACGAACTTAAGCATCAGAGGGATCCCGGGGTAGAAAACCCTAACAACATGTTTGGTAGAGTAGAACTGGAATTCCATTAGATGCTTATTCTTAGTAGAATAACAATTCCAATGTTCGATTACTATATAAATTATTAAAAATAGTAATTCCATATAAGCAAGGAACAAATAAACCCAAACCCATGGCCCATGGATTTATTTATTCTCGGTTCTCATGAAATAAAAGTTATGAGCAAACTGACCAATTTACCCACATAAAGGCGGTGTGGCCGCAGCAGCAAGGTGACGATTGCAGAAGGGTGGTGTGAAAGTATGCATGTGTATTGGAGTATGGATATCAGTGTGTTTAGTGTATTGAAAATCATAAAGAAGTGTGAATCTTTAGCTTACTGCAAGTATATATTGCTATACTTCATAGAAGATTGAAAATAAGGTGGGCCATGGGCAAGGGCACAGAAAACATACAGATGAGCTCAAGCTAGACAAGATTCTTCATTATTGATGTACAACTGCATTATGCAAATAAAAGATGAAAGAGAAGTACCTTTATCAGGATCCACCACGGAATTAAACATGAATTCACGATGCAAATCCAGCATAGAATCAGAGAAGACCTCTCTTCTACAAGCCCCAAGTAGAATCTCAGGTGATGTACACCCATTTTCACACAAACTAACACCATTTCTTGCAACCCCACTTCCCAAGTGCCCTGATTTCCTCAGTATTGGCACTTGAACCGCAACAAAATGAATCAACTTTCCGTCACTCTTACTAAAAACAGGACTCATATGAAATAACATCCAAAAGGGTGTCCCATCTTTACGATAATTCAACAAACTAATTTGTAGAGATCTTTCCTCTCGAATTGCCTCCCTAATTTCCATCACCGATCTCCTATTAGTAGCTGGGCCTTGAAAAATCCTTCCATTTCTCCCAATCACCTCCTCCTTCGAATACCCAGACATTTTCAAAAACCCCCGGCTAGCAAAAACAATTGGGTGCCCAGAAATACAAGGATCAGTAATGGTAAAACTATCAGGTAATTCATCTAATGCCTCATTAACCCAGCTTGAGTAACGTAAAATAAATGATTCTTCAATTTGACTCAGTGGTGATTCCATGGCCGTCTTCTCGTATCCTGAACCTTATTGCTAAGAAATCCCATAAGGTGTCTAACCATACGAGCTAATTCTGATAAATTATAGCTTCACTTGCAACACGAAAGGTCTCACATGAAATTGCAGCATCTCTACCTAACTGTTGAGTGAAGAAGAAAAACATTACAGATACGGCCGAAAATATCTTCTGCAAATTGTGAATTCAGATGATTGCCGACGAAACGCTAATACTCATCACAACTAATAGCGCAAGAAAGGGAGAAAGAGACCACTGGTAGGAAAACAGGAATTATCCGTTGATGTGTGCGACGATGCGTGAGAGGAAATTGAAAAGGGACACGCAACAAGAACCAACCACTGAAAAAACCCGAGTGGTACAAAAAAGTCGCGATCAAGAAAGTAGGCCCGATTCTGTGTTCTAATCCTTGCTTTGCTGCTGGTTTGCCCGAGAAAAATCGTGGACTGCACACTCGTTTCTGGGTAGTCTTGCACACTTAATCTGGGGCCTCCACTATGATGATTATCAGAAGGATAAGGCATGGTAGTTCCTACCTTCCCCACACAACACCTGCTCTTTCTTTTTCCCCATTGATAAACGTCGGCGCTGTGCTTTAAAACAAAAATCAATTAAAACTTACTCAGGAAATAATCAAAGTAACTTCACCGAAACTCAATTAAACCTTTTTAAAACTTTTCTGAGATTAATTTACCCATAATTTTTGTGAAAAAATTACTTCCCATGCTTAAACAACAGGTCAACATTAATTGTATACAAACCAAAAAATTCAGAATATGACAGTGTTTAGGAAGGAGAATTGATTATCTATTCTGTTTATTTTTTTAAATGTTTTTCTTTGCCTACTACTTCTTAACAAATGAGGTGTCTCCCCCTCTAAATGGATAGAGACCCCAAATTTCACTTGTTATTCATTTGTTGATTAAAAATTTCTCATTTATTGTCAATACTAATGGTTCTTTATCTCTCTCTCTTTTTTATGATCAATTTGTTTTCTCATTTATTATGATTATCTATAATTATTGTTAGTTTAAATTATCCTTATATTTTTGCCTAACAGTAAAAGTTATTGGAATAATCAGTTCTTTGGCATTGTATTAATCCAAATAGTAATATGTTTGAGTTCAAAAAATTTACTTTTTTGAAGAGTTATTGTCAGTTAAAATATAGAACAAGCTATACTTAACTTTTAATAGCATCCTCTTTTATTTTAAATAGAATTCAAAGTTAATCAATCAGTTCCACATAATATAACCTGTAGTTTTCATTTTTTTTCATTGCGATCATTATGTAATATTTTGTTATAACAAAATTGTAAAATTGTTATTCTATTTCTTATATATAAAAAAAAAAGGATTTATTGATATGACTCTAACCCTTTTTCCAAAGCCTATTCACCATTTCAGTTGTTTAAGATTTTACTAAGTATTTCATAGATAATTTTGCAATCCTTTTCTAACTCTAAGCTCGTGACCATTCATTTAGGATTATGCAAAATAATTAATTATTATAATTTATGTTACTAAGATATATAATTTTCTTATAAATTTTATATTTTGCGTATTATTTTTATTGTTGCTTGTAATAATCTAATGTTATAATAATTTTTTTATAATTATTTTTTTGATATTTAAAGTAAAGTTTGATCGTCGCATTTGTATTTAATCTGACATTCAATAGCACCTCGGCATTTGATAGGGAATTTGAACACCAAACACAACTATAAAAGGAAAATTGAATCTTAGGTCAATTTGAGTCTAATTTTAAATAAATTGTGTGTCAATTGCAACGGAAAAGGAGAACGAAAGATGGAGAAAATAAGAAAAATATTTTAATATTTATGTGGATTATGAATCATATTTTATTATTCGTAAACATTGAGTATATTATTATAATTATTGAACATAATATTATTATATATTCTTTTGTCTCAGTTATTTTCATATTATTGCTATTTAAATTATTTATTATAAAGTATTGTAATTTTTAGTACTTGGTGACTATTATAACTGAACTTACATAGAGTAAAAATATTTCAAAAGAAATATCTCATAATTTTTTATATATGATAAAAGAATTTTTTACATAAAAATTTTTTATATTCTTTATTAGATAAGTTAATTTATATATACATATTATTATTTTTATCTCTATATAATTTTAACTAACACACACATACATATATATATATATATTAATCCATCTAAATATTTATTTTCTATTTCGCTTACATAAATTTAAGTATTCTGCCAAACAACATTCAAAGCATGCAATTGGAAATCAGTAATCATAGAATCAAAACACAATTTTTATCTGAAAATATTTTTTTAGAGTGAGAGAAAATAGCCATGAGATTGGAAATTCGTTAATATCTCTAATATATAATATTTTAATTACATAAATCTCAAATATAATGTCACAATATTTTATCACAAATAAGTTTGAATAGTAAATAATACAAGATGAAAAAAATGAATAAAATCGATAAACGTTCTTATTAATTTTAAGAATAACGTACTTAAGGTCGACAAAAATTAAAATATAATTTAAAATTTAATCAGATACTCAAATTTTCATCTTTTATCTTTTTTTCTCTCTTTCTTTTCTTTTTATCACACCAACGGCGCTCTCTTGGTATGAAATTGCAAGTTATTCAACCCTAAAATATGTCGGCACATTTTTATATTGCGAGTCGTACTTGAACGCCCGTTAAGCGCTTCTCGAGAGCAGGTGCCATGGGAATGAATGTCTCAAGTGCCCCTCGGATATACCTCAAACGCACGCCCACTGTTTTTCCTACTGTGCCCCGAGCGTAAAGCTATTGAATTCGACGCTTCATGCCATTGTCACAGGCACAAAAACTCCAATTCTCTGTATCAGTATAGAACCCATATATTTTCGTTCGAACCACTAAATAACAAGTCAAATAAATATTAACTCATATGGGAGTGACTCATAACCCAACATGAGCTACTTCCATCGACACTTGATTGCTAAATCACCTGAAGTATTGATGCTCAGTCAAATCAATGCTGAGGATTGTTTGCATAATCTTATCACTAAAATAAATATATATATTTTTTTTCATAGTTCAAATAGAATCGTTCTTATATTTATTTCATAATCAATAACGATAGCTACACTTCAATAATACACTATATTGATATGATGTTTCTATGGTATGACAATCCATGATAAACATAGCATGAGCCTTTTGGTTCATTTCTGTCCTTATCACAAGCTCAATATTGCAGTAGTCTCTAAAGTAATTTTCAAACAATGCTAATTATTGTTAAATAATGGAAAAAATATTAGTAATTTGTCTCATTTCCAACCTTATATAGTTGACAAATACTCACAAGCCAAAAATAGCAGATAAATTCAACCCCTTCTGCGTGTAGCATTTCTATACTACTCTCTCTCTCTAGAGTTTAGACATATTTAAATTTGGCTTGGCTTAACTTTTTATGTTAGGCTCGAGCTCAGCTCAAACTTTGCTCGAATTTAGCAAGGCTCACATCTCTCACAATAATTGGTTGTGAAAGGCTTGAAACATTTGAGTCAGTATAAGGCATAAAACACTGACATAAAATTATAAACTATATAAAAGTTTTATTAATAAAAGGACTTTTACACGACCCTAAATGTGAATCTTATTTCTAAATTTTTTAAAAAATATGAAAATTTTAAAGGCAAACTGTTTCTAAATAAGCCATTATATTGTTGTTGTAGTACTTATAATATATTTTTAGATTGTTCTTAAAATCGTAAAAAAAAAAAATCAAAAATCTCTTTAAGATTATCAAAAGGAATCAGTAAAAACAAAAGGT
>JAOVVI020001217.1:6339-25498 GCA_028571085.2 Nepenthes alata | reverse complement strand
CTGCTGCTTTATCTATTAAGAAACGCTCTCATAGTAACACCTAAACATATGCTTTTTCGGTTTGTGCCTTCTCCAACCGTTTCCTTCCATTGAATGGACTCTTTGCTTCTGTGATATTTGCATCTGTTGCAGTTTCTCAATCTGCGTTTTGTTTTCTTCATTTACAAGCTAGCAATATCCTTAAACGTCTACTGATTTTCTAGTGCTTGAGAGCAAAAAATTTATTATTGAGTTTGGTCAATATTCGAAGTGCTGCAACAATGACCAGAGTGACCATTTGTCAAGGAAGGCAAATCTTGGAGTGAAATTTTTGGTATAAAAATTCCGAAATGAAATTTGTCGGAATGAAAAGGCCGAAATAGAATTTGCTGGAATGAAAAATGCCGAAATGGAATGGCCGAAATGGAATTTCGGTATGAAATTTCAGAATTCCAGAATGGATAAAGGCCGGTTGGTCAGCAATTTGTGTTGGCCAAAGAAACTAGTGACAACCGAGGACACTAGGTGATGGCTGCAGACAGCAAGTGGTGATAACTAAAGAGACTAGTGGAGATCGACGACACTAGGTGATGGCCGATGACAGTTTGTATGGAAAGCTAGCAGCTGACTTTTGCAGAGCAGTTGACCTTCCAGATAAATAATCTGGCAGAGCATGTAGCTAACTTGTATAACAATTGACTTTTCAGAGTTGGTAAGCTTTATAGAGTAGGTAATTGAGCAGTAGGGCATGCGCCATGTGCCGTTTGGAAAAGCGTAGGAACTGGTGAAACCGTAGAAAAAAATAAAATTAGTATGACAAATCATCTGTAAGAGTAGGCAATGTGAACAGTTGGAATTTGGAGTCAGGGTTTTTGTAAGAGCGCACTAGGCGCTTCAAACAGTGAGAGCAGTATGATAGCAATCGTGGAACCCAGAAGGAGAGTGGAATGGAGCAAACTGCGAAAGGGAGCATTCATTATTTACTATTTACCGCTACACTTGTAAAATCAGTGAGTAGAGTGTACTACCAGTGAGAGGAATGAGAGACGAAAAACAGAGAGATAAGATGGTAGGAGAGGTTCCTAACTTTAGAGATTATTTTTCTTATTATATCTCGGATATGTTACGGGTATTCTGTCTCGAAGGTTTTTGTAATCGATTTTACATTGTGGAATCTTGTTCGGAGTTTATTCCGTAATTTTTTCCTTAATTGAAAAGGGTTTTCATATTAAAAATGTTGTACATTTTTTTATTCCTTATGCCTACTAAATTCGTGGTTGACGGCCGGCGGAAGGTTCAGATTTTCCGTTGTATGTCCATCACTTTGTCAGCTTGATTTTGACCAACTGATCACTCGGTTTTAATTGACCGGCATTCACTTAACCCCAACATTCATATCCAATTCCCCAAGCGTTTGTATGGAGTAACTTATCATGCACAAAACACATATAAAAAAAAACTATTATTTTTTAATTTGAAAGTGGAAAAAATATATATATGGACACCTGAACTGATTTTTAGAGTGACTTGAATTTTGACCATTATATTGTATGCGTTCCCTGAGTTACGTGTACATTAATTTTTTCTATACTCCGTATGTGTACCTTTTTCATGAAAGTTTCTTCTTTAATCTTTTTATTTGATTATAGATTACTCCTATATTATTAATATGTTATTTGATGGTTCAAATGAGATTACACAAGTATCATACTTATATCATGAAGTTTTTAAGTTAAAAGAGATTTTATTCTTTTTTACTATAAAAGATTTGATTTTGAGAAATATTTGGTGAGATTTGGAGATATTGTTGATTAGAAAAGATTTGATTTTGATTTTGATTTTGATGTTGAAAAGTATTTGGTGAAATTATTTCCTAATTTAGAGGTATCGTTGATTAGGAAAGATTTAAAGAAATATTTGGTGAGATTATTTTTAAATTTGAAGATATCGTTAATTAGAAAATTATATTTACTTTCTAAATAATATAAGGTGGAAGCTTTATGTAAAAGACCTAATGTTGGAGATTCAAGTAATCAAGTAATCATCCATGAGTTGAATGAAAAAGGAGAGAATGAGAGAGAAAGGGAAAAGAGAAAGATTTGTGCATTCGATAGAGTTTTAAATCATGTTCAAATCTTCGTTGACCTTACGTATACTATTCTTAGAGTTACGAAAAATATCTTTATTGGTTATATTTTTACTCTTTTATCTTATATTTAATGTTACTTGGTCTATTTATTATAAGGTATTTAATCCTTATATTTGTGAAATTTATTTAACCATTGTTAAAAGGTGTCTAATCCTTATATTTGTGGGGTTTATGTAACTGTTGTGTTAAGATGTCTAATCCTTATATTTATGAGGTTTGTATAACCTGCACTTTATATTTGATTTGTTCAGATGTATTGTCTTGTGATTTTTTCTTTCATTCTTAAGAGGATTCTCCGCAGAAAAATCATATCTTACATTATTACTCATAATTATTGTGTGATTGTCATGCGTCATTAATTCTTTCATCATGATTTAAATACACGGTCTAGTCCTAACAAGTGGTATCACTGATATGGTTATTTGTGTCATGTATTGAATTTTATTTGAATCGAAAGAGGTCGGGAACAAGATAGTTTATTTGTATAGTGCAAACTAGGATATTTAACGAAGCAAGATGAAAGATTTATTGTTTGTAAAAATAATACAACATCCGATATTTGTTACACTAAAGCTCAAATCAAAATTTGAGTAGGAATGAGAGTTTGAGCATGAACAAGTTTGTGGCACAATTTATGGATGACAACGTGTGTAGTCACATTCTAAATGAGACGAATGTAAAGACCTTGTGGAAGAAGTTTGAGACACTATACTTTGAAGATTGATAACAATAAATTATTTTACTTGATGAAGTTGATACAAATGAGGTATAAGGAGGGCACGTCGATAGCCAATTACTTAAATAAGTTTCAAGGATGTGTAAATAAATTTTAAGAATGTGTGGATCAATTGAGTGATATGAGTATCAAATTTGATGATGAGCTACTAAGCTTATGGTTATTGACTACCTTATTTGACTCTTTGGAGGTGATACAAATCACCATCAACAATATAGCTACAAATGGTGCGGTAACTCTTGAAATAGCAAAGTGAGTCATATTTAATGAGGAGATGAGATATCGATCACAGGGGTCTTCTTCTTCGTACTCTAAAATGCTAGCCTCCAAGTCATGGGGAAGAAATAAAGAGTGTAGCCCTAAATCTGGTGAGAAGAGCCAAAACAAGTCTCGATCAATGTCTCAAAACCTTGAGTGCCACCACGTGGGAAGAATGGACTTATCAAGAAATATTTTTACAAGTGAAGGCGAGAGAATGCATATGGTAATAAGAAGAAAGCCAACAAAGCCCGCGATGATGAGAGAGCTTCAATTGTTACCAAGGGTGACCTTTGGTTGGTGTGTGAAAAAAATGAGGTGATCAATCTGGTGGATCACGAAATAAATTGGATGGTGGAAAGTGGTGCCTCACTTCACGTCATGTCACGGAGGAAATTCTTCATATCTTTCACACCTAGTGATTTTAGAATGTTAAAGATGGGTAATGAAGATACATTTTTAAATATCAGCTATGATGACGTGTGCCTTATTTCCAACTATGGGACCAAATTGTTATTGAGGGATGTACAACACGTCCCGAAAATTTGGTTGAATCTAATTTCAGCGAGGAAGCTCGACAACGAAGGATTTTGCAACACATTTTTGTGAATGGGCATGGAAGGTAACTAGAGAATCTCTAGTAGTTTCCTGTGAAAAGAAAGTTTCCAACTTATACGTGTTGCATGCCTCTAGTTTAGGTGAAAATGTGCATGTTATTAGAAGTGAGGAGTTTTCACAATAAATTTCATTGCATGGCGAGAAAGTAACGATAAATTTCATTCTATGAAAAGTTATCCACACAGAAGGCCGATTGTCACGGCCCATGTCCCCATATACCTTGATGAGACATCCGTAAATATGTCATACTCCATATAAGTTCAATATATATATCGTTATCATACACAAGATCCATCCAACCCCGTATGACTTAAATACGACGTCGGATTCTTTAGAGATGCTACTAGGGACCAAAAATTATCACCATAAAAATCTGTGAAAGCACTAGTAATATCCGTAAAAATACTGCAGAAGCATTTAATGATCAATACCAAATGGCATAAATACATATTTATTCATTAAGAGACCAAGTACATTCCTAATATCAAATTATTACAATTCATCATCATCGTATCCTAATCACCTTCCGCTGCGCCACTCTGATCGCTTGATATCATCTTGTTCCTTTAATCTGAGGGGATAGGAAAAATGGCAACTGAGTGAGTCAAATGTTCAACAATACACAAATAAGCAAAGACATGCATACTTTATACTCAAAATAGACATATATAGATATCAAAGGAATACGATGCATAAATCTTCAAATTCTTATCCTTTGAGTTCTTACTTATCATTTATCTTTAGGAACTAGAGCTAGTAGGCCGTACCGGCTAACGGAGCGGTCATGCAAGGAAAGGATTGTGATACACCACACAATCTAAGGCCATTTTTCAATTTCCAATGTTCCAATTTTCTATATGGGTTGTACCGCCTATATCATCCGGTAGACGAGACTAAAAACTGACATCCTGCAGTTACGTTTCTTTACCTCCTTTTACACCTCGAGGTGGGTGGTACTACCTATATCATCCGGTAAACGGGACCAAAAGATGACATCCCACAGCTGCCAATTTTTCAATGAGTGTATACTTATAACCCAGTATACGGAGTCAATGGTCGATATGCCACTAAAAGTTCCCCTGTGACCCAGGGGCAGTCCTCAAGTTTCCATTGTAATATCCTAAGGTGTGCCAAAGACATAACCCGCTCTAATACGCAGCCAGAATATGTGGCCAGGATAATTCTTGAGTTTTCACTATAATATCAATGGTATGCAAGGAAATATTACCCGAAGTAAATCCCTAGTCCAGTTTCATGATTTTCTATGGTATCAAATATACGATTAGCAACCATAACAAAAACCAATGCATAGTCCATATTAGTGGCTTGACCTTAAACTTTTACATGTGTTCAGAATTTAGAATTATTATGGATCGATTGGATCGGTTGTTGCTGTTCACAGTCGTTGGTTAATTTTGGTAACTCTCGATCAACAATTCTCCACTTCCGGTCAATGACTTAGTCTATCCAATCAACTTTTTGGCCGGTCAATATTTTGTCTCTTTCTAATTTCCCAAATAACCTCTGATGTTACTGTAAGGCGGGTATCATGATTAATTTAGCCGGTCTTCCTAATTCCAGTCAACCCTTCCAGTTTCGGCCAACTACTATCATTCGATCTATCATATGACCGGTCAACCTTTCAATCCGTTCGGTCAACAATTCTTAACCGGTCGTTAGGCCACTTCGATTTGTTATCTATTACAACCGTGAGGGACTAAGTCCGATCTTTACAGGGTGCCCTTTTGTTGTTTTTATCATGGTCAGTACCAATCTTGGGCCGGGTTGGTGTTCATTTGGTTACCGATTCAGCCGATCTGGTCAACGATTCTTAACTGGTTAGCTACTGGGTTGGTCAACAATTCTAGAATTTTGGTCAACTACTAGGTTGGTTAATGACTTAATTTCTTGGTCAACAATTCTTGATAGGTCATCAAGTTACTTGGTCGGCTTCTCTATTAAAGCCATGGGAGATTAAGTGGCAGGGCAACATTTCAACAAGGGTTCTTGCTGTTCAAGGGCCCGATTTTACAGAGACTGTTCTGCCTCTGAGTTCTGCCTTCAATTTTTAGATAAATTTTGCCAGCCAAGTATCTATCATCGGATCCCCTATATGACCAGTCAACCCTTAAATTTGTTTGGTCCACAATCTGGCCGATCAATCTCTCAACTCATTCGGTCAACAATTTAAGTCGTCTGGACAATAATTTGTAACCGGTCAGCTAGCTACCTCAGTCGATTTTCCATTAAGGTTTGGTTTTCCAACTAAGTATCTTTCATATTTTCTTGATAATATGATCCAAGATTTAACATCAGATAAGTATCAGAACAATAATATTTGAAAGAAAGATCAATAATCAGCACCAAAAGAAAAAGAAAATCGGGTACACTTGCCAGGTTTCAGCCGACTTTCCCTTACTATCTTCGGTGTCTCCTCTGCTTTTCTCGTACTTTTCTTTCTTCCTCTCTTATTTTCTCTATGTTCCTCTCTTATTTTCCCTCTAGTTTCTCTTTTATTTTACTCACAATTTACCTCTCACATTTTTCTTATTTTTCTTCTGCTTTCTTTCTTATTTTCCTTCTACTTTCCCTCACATTTTACTTCCTCTCCTGTTTCTCTCATTCTCCCTTCCACACCCTTATATAGAGGCCGGATTAAGGTGCTAAGACATCACCCATTTTTTACACCTCATGTGCTGACTCACTCTTCATTTTTACATCTCATACCTCTTTTCTTCATTAACAGTTGAGTGTCCCTAAATTTGGCTAAATCACCACCCGTCTTGTCTTCTAAGTATGCTTTCTTTTGTCATCTGATTATTGGTTAACCTTAGTAGTCAAAATTGGTGGCATATTTCGTCAAGATTTTGGATGCTACTCAATTCAGCGGCTTCACAACTTCCAGCTTGTGAGCCAAATAGCTACTCATGCTTCTTCAAATGGCTGCTGTAGCTGGCGGCTTGCTGGCTTAGCTACTTGCTGAAGTTTACCCAGAACCTTCTAAGTGTTGAGACCTTGGAGTAATATTACAGGTCCTCGGGCGTTGACCAAGGTCTTCGGACATTATCTTATTTCCTCAATCTCTTATCAGAGTCCTCTGTCACTTATCATACCTCAATCATTATTACTTCATATCTCGACCAACTACACCTGGTAAATTCCATGCGCCTTCATCAACTATTTTTTCTCCTTGGCCGGCCAACTCATTGACCAGCCATTTGCTTCCTTAGGCAACTAATCATTTTGCTTCCTTAGGCAACCGGTCATTTTGGACATTAAGGCAACCGGGCAGTTTGGCTACATGGCCTTTTTCCATACTGGCAATCGGTCATTTTTGCATATTGGCCAATCAACTCATTGACCGGAATCTGTAACCGGTCATTTTTTCTTAAAAGCATATCGGTCATTTTTTCTCAAAAGCATACCAGTCATTTTTCCTCAAAAGGCATACCGATCATTTTTCCCCAAAGGCATACCAGTCATTTTTCAGATCAGCCGGTCAACATATGTTAAATGAAAAATTTTCCAACAATTTATCTTAGCCGGTCAACAGAGCGTTGATCGGATATTTCGTCCTTCAGCCTGCCAATTAACATAATTGTTTACCAGACTCGTTTCCTTACCCAACTGCCCTGAGATATAATAACCATAATTCCCTTGATTGCAGTCTTTACACCGATCTTCTTGAGAATATGACCCTCTCAAAGTAAAGACACTCAGAGGAGCACTATATTTCATCATATTTATCGATAATTATTCAACAAGGTTATAGGTGTATCCACTGAAATTCAAGAATCACACCCTTGACGTCTTTAAACAATTTCACACCTTAGTTGAGAGGTAAATGGGAAAGAAATTGAAACACATATGAAGTGGCAATGGTGGTGAGTACATCAAAACATTTGACATGTATTGTCAGACCCACAGAATTTGACACCAAAGGAGTCTACTGAAGATACCACAACTAAATAGTTTGGCCGAGCAGATGAATAGGACGCCAGAGAGAGTTTAATGTGTACTTTCAGAGGCGAAACTCTCTGATTTATTTAGGGGAAAAGTGATGAGTGTCATGGTTTATGTTATCAACCTATTACCAAGCGATTCACTAAACAGAGAAGTACTAGAGAAGGTGTGGTTTGAAAAAAGGTGTCCTTCGACCACTTACGCGTAATGTAAGGCCTTTGTTTACTTCCTTAAGGACGAGAGGTCCAAGTTAGAGTCGAAGACAAGACAATACATCTTTCTCGGCTATGAGAAAGATGATTTGGAATATCGATTCTACGATCCGATAGAAAAGAAACTTACTTGCTTGAGGGATGTGGTGTTCATCGGGGATGAGATAATTAAAAATATTGGTAAAGAGGCAAAGGTTGTTTCCAACAATGATAGCAGTTAAATTTGCGATACAAATTTTAAGTCCTTGATACCGGTGCCAATTTGTAATGAAGATGGTGATTAGGGCAATCCCGAAGGGGAAGAAAACCGTGAGACTCCTACTCTTGATGATGAGGATGATACTGTTCCTCATAATGTTGCTGAGCATGCCAAGACCATTTGCCCTCTATTCATTTATTGGCTGATGAGTATGTATTACTTACTAATAGAAGGAAGCCCAAAAGCTTTTATGAGGCTGTAGATGAAGAAGCAGAGTGGATGGAAGCCATACAAGATGAAATAAACTCTCTGTAGGAAAATTATAAATTCGAACTACCAAAACTGTTGAAGGGCAAATAAGCGTTGAAGAACAAGTGGGTCTTCAATTTGAAGGCTAATGAGAACAACCCACAACCAAGATATAAGGCCAAACTGGTTGTGAAAGGCTTCAATCAGTGGAAGGGTATTGATTTTCATGAGATTTTTAACCCAATTGTGAAGATGTCTTCAATCCGGATGGTGCTTGAATTGGACGTAGTTCTTGATTCGAAAATGGAACAATTGGATGTGTGGACAGTGCTTCTTCATGGTGACCTTAAAGAGAAAATCTACATTGAGCAGTCAAAGGGAATTCATATTGAGGGGATGGAACGTTTAGTGTGTCATCTAAAGAAAATGAGTTAAAGCAAGTTTTGAGAAAGTGATATATGAAGTTTGAGTCCATTATGGTAGATCAAGGCTATCGAAAGACTACTACAAACTCTTGTGTCTTTGTTCAGAGGTTTTTTGAAGATGATTTTGTTATTCTCCTACTCTATATAAATGATATATTCATTGTTAGACGAAATACCTCCTTGATCAACAAATTGAAGCAACAGCTTGGGAATCCTTTACCATGAAGGATTTGGGGCGACGAAATAAATTCTAGATATACGAATATTTTGTGACTGCAAGGCAGGGAAACTATGGATATCCCAAGAGAGTTATGTTGAGGAGGTATTTCAACATTTTAATATGGTGAAATCCAAACCGGTGAGCACTCCATTAGCGAATCACTTTAAACTAAACTACCAGTAATACCCTTCCACGGATGATACAATGGCAAGCATAAAAGGTATACTGTGAGATTTCAGATTTTTTGAAATACAATAATTAAAGGATAATAAGTTAATATAATAAAAATTGGGCCTAATTCATGTCGGTAATCAAGTTTCGAGACCGTGGGACAATTTGGCTGACTGGGCCTGCCGGATACCCGAAGCAGTGGGCCAGCACCCAGTCGACTCTCTAGCAGCAGCCCAAAAAATAAAAGGACACGAGCGACCTTTTTCCACCATTTCAGCCTCCACGCCGAGAGAGAGAGAGAGAGAGCGCAAGGAGAAGAGTGTGGAAGAGGAATCCAAGGTCCCAGGGTCCAATTTCGAGCTAGAGCTAGTTGGAAAAGTGATAAATCGAGTCGAAACAAGTACATTCATACCCTTTTTTTCTCATTTATTTTCACTTTTGTATCATTTTTCTCCAAGTATCCTTATTTTGATACCCGATTGAGTTTGTATTTCATATTACCTATGACCTAAGCATATAAATATCTTGATTTCATCATCGATTTGTAAGATTTGAAGGGTATTTTGTACCCAAAAACCCTAACCCACGCCCGGACCGTTTTGACCGTTTATTTTGGGTTCTATATATGATTTGACTCTAGATAATTGAAACCCATAACTTGAGCATGAAAATTTACCGATTTGATGTCCGATTTTTCACATTTGGTGCGGTTCATGCATTCCAAAATCCTAACCCGTGCCCCGCGCCTTTCCTACTGATTTCTTTGAATTTTATGCATAAATTAGACTTATCAAATTGAACCTGAGCTTATGAACATGATTGAATTGCAATTAATTACATGTTTTATGGATATGCTAAATTTTGTATGCTCTTGAATCATGTTATGAATTTTTGTGAAGGAATTTATCGCTTGAAAGCTCCAAATAATTTATGCATGAATTATGAACACGTGAGGATTTAAACTTAAGAAGAATATGGAAAAATGTATTTGAATAAGTTTAATGGAAAAGAACCAAGAAGGGATATTCTACGATTAAGCGATGAACTGATTGAACCGTTCTCTGAAACGACGAACTAATTGAACTGACGAACCATTCTCCAGAATGAAGAATTTTTTGCTTAGGAGTAGGATTCCCTAAGGAACTAAGAAATTAGACCAAAGATCGTACAGCAGATAGTATAATTTGGTATACCATAGATATTACAATGAAAACTTAAGGATTATTCTGGCCATATTTTATAGTAAGTGATATCCCTTGGCATGCCTTATTAGACTCTAGTGGAAGGCCATTGTCTGTTTTTGTATCGCTTGGGCTATCGACCCCGTCTATAGGGTATATATATAGACGACCCGCCTTTAGGTCTTGAATAGAAGGAGATGGCTTTGATTATGTAGAAGCATACGTAATCCAGGTTACGACCTACCGCTCCTTTAGTCAGTAAGGCCTACTGGCCCCAGTCCCTCAACGAAATAAGTTTTCAACACATTTTAATGATTAAGAAAAGAAAAGGATAGAAATTAAAGAAATTCAAAAAAATGTCACGAAAGCATGCTTTTATATTCATGATGTATGCTCACTCATATATGTCTATTTCCTCCCCATGTATATTGTTATGTTGTGAATATAAAATTTACATGTTCTTGTTATATTGTGCCTTACTGCATTCAAGCTCACTCCATACTGTTTTGTTACCCTCCTCATATGATCAGCACGAATTCCTGCCCGACGAGAAATAATAGAGAAGCAGCGCCAGCTTAGGGCTTGGGGGATGATGCATTTTTGTATTTTGAGGGATCTGTCTACTATATTTATGGTTTAATTGCTTATTCTTTTTGGGACAGAAAGATTGTATATCTTTATATTTTGTTCTTTTAATAGTATTTCAACGGTAGTGATATGCTTTCTTGGAATATGAAATTTTAAATTTTTGGTTTGCTTCCACAGGTTTGTCAAGGGTACTCTGAGGCTTAGAGGCATCTCTCTGCTCCAACGTGGCGCCCGAAGTCTTGATGTTGGTGCCGTATATGTTTTGTGGCATTTTAAGGATCCTATGTTTGTGATTGTGCCGTATAGTTGGTATCAGAGAGAGATGTTGGTTCGAGAGATGCCTTTGGATTTGAGTTGATTGACCATAGTGGAGGGTTTGGTTAATTTGATTTGATCTGAAGTATATATTGAATTCCCTATTTGAGTAGTTTTGTTAAGTTTGGTGTGAAAAGCTAACCCTATTGTTAATACTTAATGCTAGGGATTGAGAATGTACGACCGAGGAAGAAGTTTTGGAGCCAGTTCTTGTCCAAACCGAGAAGAATAATATCTAAACATTATCGGATGGATGGCTGATGTTAGAGAGTTGATGGCTCAGGGACATCACCAACCTGTGCCAGCCCCAGTCCCAGCTCCCGCTCCAGCCCCAGTTCCAGTGAATTAGGAGCTGCAGCGTACGATCGGTTCAACAATGAAAGTGCACCAGAGTTTTTAGGATATCTGAACCCGGCTAAAGCAGGCATGGATCAGGAGAATAGAGAAAATCTTCATTGTTATTTGTTGCACCGAAGAAGACAAAGTGACTTTCGCAATGTATAAATTGGAGAGCGAGACTGATCATTGGTGGTCGGTGCAGAAAGGAGCCATGGGAGTCCCTAAGGATCAGATTACATGGAAAATGTTCAAGGAAGAATTTTTTGAGCAGTATTTTTCAACCGACCTGCGAGAACAAAAGGAAGATGAGTTTTCACAGCTTCGACAAGTAAATTGGACCGTGGTAGAGTATGAGGCCAAGTTCACGGAATTGTCCCGATACGCCCCGCATATAGTAGATGATCTAGCCAGGAAGTTTCAAACCGGACTGAGGTACCAAATTAGGAGACAGCTGGTTACCCACAGGTTGCATAATTATAGAGAGATATTGGACCGGGCTCTCATTTTTTAAAGAGAGCTAGAGCAGTAGCTGTATTTTACGAAGAGGTCCAAAAATTGAGAAAGTTTGGCTGTTGGTCAAGGTTTGGGATCCGGAGGGCCTCCGAGGAGGATGAAGCCCGAAGACAAAGGAAAGAGGAAGGCAAAACATCCAGCGGTAGCAGCAGCCAAACTTTTACGAACTTTGGGCTGATGATGTTTGTAATATTGCGAGAGGTTCCATCGAGGAAAGCCATGTTTCAAACAAATGGGAGCATATTTTAACTGCGGCAAGATCAGCCGCATGGCTAAAGATTGCACTATTCCAAGGAGGTCGGTGGAGAAGCTGATCGTTCTAGGGAAGGCCTTTGCAGTTATGGCTCGGGATGCAGAAGCATCCTTGAATATAGTAGAAAATACTATCATCATATTTAGTACTCCTGTGCAAGTTCTTCTCGATTCAGGTGCAACCCATTCTTTTGTGTCCCCAAATTTTGTAAGTACTTTATTGTCCCCTCCAAGGATCTTGGATTATGTTCTGGTTGTTTTCATACCCTCGGGATTGTTGGTAATCACGGATATCTTGTATCCAAGGTGCGAAGTTTGGATTAATGGACTACAGTTGATGATGGACCTGATTTTGCTCGAGATGCATGATTTTGATGTGATCTTGGGCATGGATTGGCTAGCAAGTTATCACGCCAGTGTGGATTGCTTCCATAAGCAAGTTCATTTCGCTGTTCTGGGATATGAACCGTTTTATTTCCAAGGCATGGTGCAGAAAGAGCCACCATGTTGTATTTTCGCTTTGCATGCCCATCATTTGATGGATTCTAGATGTCAAGCCTATTTGGCTTATACTTGCACGATTGGGAGTCATAATATGCGAGCTAAGGATATCCCGATGGTCAGTGAGTTTGAAGATGTCTTTCACGAGGAATTGCCCAGTTTGCCACCCAATCGAGAATTTGAGTTTGAGATTGTACCCGGCTCAGCACCAGTTTTGAAGGCACCGTACAGGATGGCGCCTACCGAACTAAAGGAATTGAAGCAACAGCTATATGAGCTTTTGGACAAGGGATTTACTCGGTCAAGTGTATCTCCTTAGGGTGCCTCAGTGCTATTTGTTAAGAAGAAGGATGGATCGTTGCGGCTTTGCATTGATTACTGAGAGCTAAATAAGATCACCATTAAAAAAAAGTATCATTTGCCAAGGATTGATATCATATTTGATTAGCTGCAAGGAGCATAAGTATTTTCAAATATCGATCTCCGTTTGGGGTATCATCAGTTGAGAATCAAGAAAGATGATGTAGCAAAGACAGCCTTTTGAATGAGGTACAGGCATCATGAGTTTCTAGTTATGCCTTTTGGGTTGTCAAATGCTCCGACTGCTTTTATGAACTTGATGAATCGAGTGTTTCAACCTTACTTGGATAAATTTGTGATTGTGTTCATCGACAACATATTGATCTATTCGAGGAATTATGATGAGCGTGCCATACATTTGAGGATTGCACTCCAGAAGCTTTGGGAGGAGAAATTGTATGCCAAATTGAAGAAGTGTGAATTTTGGATAGAGGAAGTTGTGTTCCTGGGTCATGTGATATCGAATGGAGGCATATCTATGGACTCGAAGAAGATTGTGGCTGTTGTTAATTGGAGCCGACCGTCATCGATAACCGAGGTCTGAAGTTTCCTTGGGATCGTAGGTTATTATCGGAGGTTCATGGGGAATTTTTTCAGGATTTCTATGCCATTGACTCGCTTAATGAGGAAGGACATTAAGTTTGTCTGGACGGATGATTGTGAACAAAGTTTCCAGGAGCTGAAGGACCGTTTGACATCTGCCCCGATCCTGACAATTCCGAAAGGTTCTGGTGGGTTCAAAGTTTATTGCGATGCAAGAGGACGGGTTTGGGCTGTGTCTTGATGCAGCACGGGAAAGTGATAGCCTATGGATTGAGGCAATTGAAGATCTACAAGAACAACTACCCGACGCAATATTTGGAGCTTGTGGCGGTAATCTTCGCTTTGAAAATCTAGAGGTTTATCTGTATGGTGAAAAGTTCTTGGCATATTCAGATCACAAGAGCCTCAAGTATCTCTTTTCCCATAAAGAGTTGAACATAAGGCAAAGCAAATGGATGGATTATCTAAAGGACTTCAATTGTGAAATCCAATATCAGCTGATAAAGAGTAATGTGAGTCGCCAAGTGTGTTTTGCAGCTCATTTGAGGATTAAGGAGATGGAGATGTTGGAATGCATGAAGCATTGCGATATTCGGAGAGATTCCCAAGGAAATCGAATGATTTTGTCGCACTTCAATGTCCGGCCGGAGATCTTGAAGAAGATCAAGGAAGAGCAGATGAACGACCCATTTTTAGCCAAAGTTGCTGGAAATTTGAACCAAGAGTGCAGGATTGATTTCAGTGTTCGAGCCGATGAAGTCTTGAGATTCTGGGACTGGATTTGTGTACCCGATGTCCGAGAATTGAAGGATGAGATTATGAAGGAAGCTCATCGGTCCAGATACATGATCAACTCGGGGATTAATAAAATGTATCAAGATCTGAGGAAGATGTTTTGGTGGAGGAATATGATGAGGAAAATTGTAGCCTTTGTGGGGAGATGCTTGGTTTGTCAGTAGTTGAAGGCCGAGCGTAGAAAGCCATCTAGTCTTTTGCAGCCTTTGCCTACCCATAATTGGAAGTGGGAAAATATATTCATAGATTTTGTGTCAAGATTGTCGAGGACGCCTAGGAACCATGACGCCATTTGGGTGATTGTCGACTGACTCAAAAACTCGGCATACTTTCTAGCCATTCGGATGACTTATTCGAGGGATCGATTGGCCTGGATGTATATTAATAAAGTGGTTAGGTTGCATGGGTTTCCGACCACTATCGTGTCAAATTGAGACCCAAGATTTGTCTCAAAAGTTTGGGGAAGTCTACACCGTGAGTTGGGGACAGATTTAAAGTTTAGTACAACTTATCACCCGTAAACGGATGATAATCTGAACAAAATATTTAGATTCTGGAGGACATGTTAAGGGCCACGGTGATGGAGCTGAAAGGAAATTCGGATGACCATTTAACCTTGGCAGAGTTCACATATAATAATAGCTATCAGGCGAGAATTAGGATGGCCCCCTTTGAAACATTGTATAGAAGGAAGTGCCGTTCTTCGATTCATCGGGAAGAGACCGGTGAAAGATGGTTTATGGGGCCGGAGATTGTTATGGAGACATCCGAGAAGATCAGACTGATCCATAGAAGCTAAAGGTGGCCCAAACCCGACAGAAGAGTTATGTCGATCGAAGAAAATCGAAGATGTAATTTGAGGTCAAGGACTGTGTCTTCTTGAAGGTATCATCGTCGAAGGGCACATCTAGATTTGGGCTCAAAGGGAAGTTGAGGTTGAGGTTTATCAGCCCGTTCGAGATTTTAGAGAAAGTGGGGGAGGTGGCCTATCGTTTGGCCTTGCCACCGACTTTGGGAGAGGTGCACGACGTTTTCTACGTGTCCATACTCCGAAAGTATGTTTACGATCCTACTCATGTCATCGACTATGTGCCTCTATCGATCAGCAAAGATTTGTCGTATGTCGAGGAGCCCGTGCAAATTCTAGACCGTAGGAACCACGTACATCGGATGATGATGATTCCTTTAGTCAAGGTCTTGTGGAAGAATCAAGCCCTACTTGTTTTGACGTATATAATGAGTTTTAGGACTCGTTAATTTCGAGGACAAAATTTCCTAAATGGGGAGAATTGTGATGTTCCGAATTTTCCAAAATAAAATAATTAAAGGATAATTAAGTTAATATAATCCAGATTGGGTCTAATTCATGTGGGTAATCAAGTTTCGACACCGTGGGATAATTTGGCAGAGTGCGCCCGCCAGTTGCCCGATGGGCGCCATAGGCGCCCGAACCAGCGGGCCAGCGCTCGCCGAGGGCTCGAGCACTCGGGGCGGACGCTGGGGGCAGCACGGGTGTGCCTGCCATGCATCCAACTGATGCTCAAAAAATAAAAGGCCGCGAGCAACCTTTTTTTCGCCATTTCAGCCTCCACGAGCCCCCGGGGGACAACGCAGGCAAGCCTGCCGTGCGCCCAGCTGATGCTAGAGAAATAAAAGGCCGCGAGCAACCTTTTTTCCGCCATTTCAGCCTCCACGTCGAGAGAGAGAGAGAGCGCAAGGAGAAGAGAGAGGAAGAGGAATCCGAGGTCCTGAGGTTCGATTTTGAGTTAGAGCTAGTTAGACAGGTGATAGATCGGGTTGAGGTAAGTGCGCTCATACCTTTTTCTCTCATTTATTTATACTTTTATTTTGTTTTTCTCCCAGTAACCTTATTCAAATACCCGATTAAGCTTATATTTCGTATTAATCATGACCTAAGCATGGAAATATCTTGATTTCATGATCGATTTGTAAGATTTGAAAGGTATTTCATACCTGGAAATCCTAACCCATGCCCGGACCGTTTTGACCATTTATTTCGGATTTTATGTATGAATTGACACTAGATAATTGAAACCCATGACTTGAGTATAAAAATTTACCAATTTGATATCCGATTTCCCACATTAGGTGTAGTTCGTGTATACTGAAATCCTAACCCGTGCCCCGCACCTTTCCTACTAAGTTCATCAAATTTTATGCGTAAATCAGACTTAGAAAATTGAACCCCGGCTTACAAACATGATTGAATTGCAATTAATTACATGTTTTATGGATATGCTAAATTTTATATGTTCTGGAATCATGTTAGGAATTTTTGTGAAGGAATTTATCATTTGAATGCTCCAAATGATTTATGCATGAATTATGAACACGTGAGGATTTAAACTCAAGAAGAATATGGAAAAATATATTTGAATAAGTTCAATGGAAAAGAACCAAGAAGGGATATTCTACGATTAAGCGATGAACTGATTGAACCGTTCTCCGAAACGACGAACTGATTGAACTGACAAACCGTTCTCCGGAACGAAGAATTTTTTGCTTAAGAGCAGGATTCCCTAAAGAACTAAGGAAGTAAGAAATTGGATCGAGGGTCGTTTAGCAGATAGTATAATTTGGCATGCCAAAGATATTATAGTGAAAACTCAATGATTATCTTGGCCGTATTTTATAGTGGGTGATATCCCTTGGCATGCCTTATTATACTATAGTAGAATGCCGTTGTCTATTTTTGTGCTGCTTGCGGCTATCGCCCCCGTCTATAAGATATATATGTAAATGGCCCGCCTCTGGATCTTGAATATGAGGAGGTAGCATTTGATTGCATAGAGTATACACAATCCAGGCCATGACTGACCGCTCCTTTAGTCAATAAGGCCTACTGGCCCCGATCCCTCAACGAAATAAGTTTTTAACACCTCTTAATGATTAAGAAAAGAAAAGGGAAGAAATTGAAGAAATTTGAAAAAATTTCACGAAGGCATGCTTTTATATTCATGATGCATGATCACTCATATGTTTCTATTTCCTCCCTATGTATATTATTAAGTTGTGAATATAAAATTTGCATGTTCTTGTTATATTGTACCTTACTGAGCTCTAGCTCACTCCTTCCTATTTTGTTATCCCCTCAGATGATCAACACGAATTCTTGCTTGACGAGAAAGAATAGAAGAGCAGCGCTTAGCTTAGAGCTTGGGGGATGATACATTTTTGTATTTTGAGGGATCTGTATATTATATTTTTGGATTAGTTGCTGATTCTTTGGGGGCAAAAAGGTTGCATATTTTTATATTTTGTTCTTTTGATAGTATTTCAGCAGAAGTGATATGCTTTATTGGAATATGAAATTTTGGATTTTTAGTTTGCTTCCGCAGGTTTGTGAAGGGTACTCTAAGGTTTAGGGGCATCTCTCTATTCCAACATGGCACCCGAAGTCTTGATGTTGGTGTCGTATATGTTTTGTGGCATTTTGAGGATCTTGTGTTTGTGATTGTGTGGATTTATGTATATTGTACAGGATGAGTACAGGTTTTGTATTAGGCCGACGTCCGTATTACAGCCAAAACTCTGCCAAATTTTTGGTTGATAAATACGGTACGTCACATATACTAGGCTCTTTGATCATTGATAGTTTGATGTATGTTATGATGTGTACGATACTGGATATTGCTCATAGTGTTGGTACAGTCAGTCATTTTTTGTCAAATTCTATTAAAAAGTATTGGTCCGCGGTGAAATTAATATTAAGTATCTCCAAGAAACTTCCAAATTGTGCTTGTGTTTTGAAGATAACAAGCCACTTCTAGTTAGGTATACCAATGCAAACATGGTGGGCAATATTAACTCTCAAAAATCCACCTCGGGATATTTAGTCATGTTTATGAGAAGAGTTGTTTCTTGACAATTCAAGTTGCAGAAATGTATTACTCTCTCAACCACCGAGACAAAATATATTAATATAATGAAGGCCAGTAAGGAAATACTGTGGATGAAAAAATTCATCTGGGAACTCGACTTTAAGTAACAGCGATATGTGCTACTTTGTGGCAATAAAACGTAATTCACCTTTGTAGAAACTCGTCATTTTATTTCAAATCAAAACATGTTGATGTAAGGTATCATGGGGTGCAAAATATTATTAACTCAAAACTATTGACACTTGATAAGGTAAGGATCGAGAAGAATGGATCAGATATAATAACTAAAGTGTTGCAGAGAGAAAAAATTAAAGCTTCTCGAATCATTTCCAAGATGATGATGCTTGCCCCCACACGGTCATGAGAAAAAATTCGTTAAGTTGTAAGTCACTCTTGTGTGGACCCATACCCATTTAACATGTCATTTGGTGATTTAGACGAAGTCACATGGGTACTGTACAGACATCATAGACTTCTAAATTAAAGGAGATTTGATTTCTTTTATTAGAAAAGTTTTTATTTTATTTTATTTTAATTTTATTTGAGAGATTTTATTTTATTAGGAAAGTGTGTCATATTATTTTCTAATATTGAGATATCGTTAATTAAAAAATTATATTTATTTTCTAATTAACTTATGATGAAAGTTTTATATAAGGATCCTAACTCTAATATTAGATGTATCAATGAT
>JAOVVI020001216.1:0-25504 GCA_028571085.2 Nepenthes alata | reverse complement strand
AACGATTGTAATAATCTTTTATAGTGTATTTTCGGTGGTTTTTCCCTTGGTTGAAGGAGGGTACTTCCACGCCAAAAATCTCTTTGTGTGTTCTCGGTCTCTGTTGTCTTTGCCTTGTTTCTCCGAGAGCTTTTTCTCTGTTGCTGTCCGAAAACTTCGTGTCCGCTCAGTCATCGTGACTTCCGTGTTTTGCGCCAACACTCCAGGCCTAGAAGCTGCTTACTAGCCAAAGACCAACTTATTGAAAGTGCTTTCAATCCTTGCTGTTGCTTTAACGGGAACAGTGGCAATTAATCATTGTTGGGTTTCTGCCAATCAGGTTACTCGTTATTTTGTGGCTGATATATCAATTGTAGTCTTTGAAAGAGAAAATTGAGGCTCTTGATCTAGAATGAAGCAGACAAGTTGTTGGTTGCATGTCTGATAAGTCTCATGACATATTATACAGGATCTTGCTATGGCCTTGCTATTTGGAATTGGATATGCGGGAATAATTTTTGAAGAATCTCTAGCGTTCAACAAAAGTGGAGTAGGATTACTGATGGCAGTGAGCTTATGGGTCATAAGAATTACAGGAGTAAGCTTCTGTACATCTCGATAATTCTGGAATCATTTCCTTTGGCCATGAATCAAAATAAGCTTTTCCTATCATCTATATTTTACAAGTGTAAGATAGCAACGGATATTGGAATGGAAGTGCATCAGTGACTGTTACTGCAGTTTTAGAACTACATGCGCAGGTTTCTTTATGATAAATTCAATTCAAAACATCATTTTCTTCTTTGGCTTGCTACAATTGCTACGGAAATAGAATTAGTTGTATGTGATCTTCATGCTGATAAATAAGAGCATTCAAAAGCATACAGTACATGGAGAGAGATTATTTGCCGTTGCTCACTTGTGAACCAAGAAGCAAATTGCAATGTGTTTTTAGCTGTAGAGTTTTGGAAGTTTCCAAATACGTTGGGAATTTAATTGTTCCACTATTGAACTGTGTTAATGAAATGGTATATTTACGGTGTAGTGGCTCTCTAATTTTTTGCTACCATAATCTATTGTGTAGGGCTCTTCAATCCTTTGCTATTATAGTCTACTTGTTGATTGTTCTGTAATGTCAACTCCATGACAGCCTAGCAGCTGGAGCTGCTTTTTTTTATCAAATATGTCATATTTGATAGCTATTTCAGAGATTGAGCATGCCTCAGCTGAAGTCAGTGGAATCGCGCTTTTCTTGCTTGGTGCAACGACGATAGTTGAAGTTGTTGATGCGCATCAAAGTTTCAAGCTCATAACTGATAAGATAACAATACGCAATTCACGAACTCTATTGTGGGTGGTGAGTGCTGTGTTCTACTTGTCTTGGTAAAAAATTGATATGGGATCAATACAAATATACATAGTTTGATAGTCAACTGAATTATACGTTAGATAAAAATCGTACTTTATAATATTATATGAATCAATATTACAATGAATTTAACTATATTTAATAAATAAATAGATCGCTCAATTTTTCAAAAATGTGGCATGTTAATTGAGAACATTTTTTATGTTTAATTTTGATCAAAGCCTGGTGCTAACAATGACAATCCGACTGTAGCATCCGAGACGCCATTTACGTATCCCCTTTATAAATAACTGTAATTATATATATATATAATATAACATAAATTCAAGATTATTAGTCTGGGATTCTCTAATTAAAACAGACTAGACAACCTAGAGATTGGGTAAGTGAAATGAGAGAGAATGGCTTTTGAAGATCAAGCTTATGCTTTAGGGTATTTTTAGGAAATTGGTTATCAGATCTGCGTCGCCAACTATCAAAGGCTCCCTGATCCACGCTCAATTGTCATGGAAATTTTTGATATTAGTTATCTACGTTGAAATGCAGCCAACGATATCGCCGTTCGGAGCATTTCTATTCAGTCCGCTCCCGTTTATGTACAGGGTTAATGGCGAATTGAGCAGCGAGGGTTTTAACAGCTCCAGGGTATTGTTCTTAGCTTCGCTCTGGTCGTATCAAGGCATCGACATGGATTTGTCAAAGGTTGGGGACAAAATTCTAAGCTCCGTACGCTCAGCTCGTTCTCTCGGATTACTTCCTTCCACGTCGGATCGCCCTGAGGTTTGGTTTGTGCCTAACGTGTTTCTGTTCAATGTTTCATGGAATTGTTTTGGTTGCTTTGATTGTTTTGGTTGCTTTGATTGTTTTGAGTTAGTGGCTGTTGTTAACGTGGTGCATTGTTGCGGAGTTATGTAATCACACTCGTTGTTACCAATTAGCCAACTGTTAACTATTGTGTTGCAAGTGATCTACCAAAAGGAAAAAGGGAAAAAAGAATTGGCTTGAATGGAGGGTGAATTCCAGATGTCGTATGCAGCCATTAAAATGTCCTTGAAATTCTATCCACACACCGATCGCACAGTTAGTCAAAGCCTTGAGTTTGATACATACTGGCATCCGGCTTGATTCCTGGTTTACGTGATATATGCCTTTTGGCGGGTGGGGTGGCGTTTTCTATGTTCTCTCATACTGGATGACATATGTCGGGAAGGGGGTTCCTACTTCCTCGTTATCCCCCCACCACAGAGAAGTCCTTTACTGCCTGTCTGGAATGATTAAAGAAGATATTATTTAGTCCAGTTGAATTGTATTTACTGAATTGTTGTTTGTCAGATTATGAGTGATAAAATTCAATCCATTATTGGCCTAAAAATATAGATTTCCATACATGATTCCAACGAAAATAAGTCAATTTTCTGAGAATTCACTTGTGTTTCTGTTAGTTTTGTGGAACCAAAACCAAAATCTCCAAAGAGTTATGTCAGCTTCAACCAGAAAAAAGGAAAAAAACATTTATTTATACTCCCTGATATAACTCCATCTATTCTCTCCACAAACCAGTTTTTCCCACATTCCCTCTCTGCTTTCTTTTCTTTCTCTCTGTCCCTTTCTCTCCCTGTGCCACCTTCATTGTTTCTCTCCCTGCAAAAGCAGCTGATTCTTTCCTCCACCCCTTTCTGTTATCCTACTTCATCTCCTAGTTTTCTCTCCACTCCCTTTCTTTTTTCTTTTCATTGTTCTCTCTCTCCCTCACTCCCATTCCTTTCCACCTCCATCACTTCTTTCCCCCCTTTCTTCTCTTTTTCTTCCTCCAAGATTCTCCAAGAAATCTATTCCTTCTTCCTTCCTCTTCTTCTTGCACATGTATTTTGGTCTTCTTTTCAAACTACATGCCAAGGTTGCCTCTATCTTTGAGTTTGAGAACCATGCGAAAAGCTGGAATATTTAAGCAGGCTACGGACATTATGAAAAATGTATGACCTAATGCCTTCATAACAATTGAGTAATTTTAGTTATGCTAGATTACTTTTTTCTTGTCTTGGGTTCTAGGAGAAAGTGATTTGATTCAATACAATTATATGAGCATAGCAAACAATATAAATCAATTGAATTGAATTCTATTGATGATTTTATGTCAAAATTACCTTTAACTTCAGACTTGGTGTCCACTTCCCACCCATAAAAAGGGAAAAAAGAATGATAAAAAAATCCAGGGTAGGTAGAAGTGACCAAGTGAAGGACCAAGTGACCAGTATGTGCTCTAGGTAGAAGTGGAGTAGGATTTTTCACATAGAAACACAGTGCAATCTTTATACTATTTATAGTTTCCTGATGAATATCCTGAGGTTCATAATCTTAATAGTTGCCATATCTTCTGATATTGGGGGATTGGGTGAGATACAAAAGTTATCAGGTACATTATTATGAAATTTGTTAGAACAGCCAGAGTTAGGAGATGATGAAAGGGTCCTGGAACAGCTGCAAGGGCCTGTGAAAGATGGGCATATAGAAGTGAATGCATGCTGCATTGAAGAAAAACCTATCGTCATGCTTAAAAAATGTATGCTGCAGAGTCACTGTTGATGTGTGCAAATTTGTTATGCAGGATTCCTACAACAAAAGTATATGTTTGCTTTTCAGGATGAATTATTGAGCAAAGAAATCATAAATGCATGCATGGGGTATTGTGGGAAATATGGAAGTATTATAACTCGGAAATTACACAAAAGGATGCAATGAAAACAAAGGAAAAGGAAGAGTGAGGGACAAGGAGAGGCACATGAATTATGGATGAGGTCTCCCTTCGAGATCCAGTATTGAATGTTGACCACCTTTTTTTCCTTCCTTTTTTACATGTGAAAGAATTACTTTTTCATTTTGAATCTGCTGGAAATTCTTCCGTATTCAATCACGCTTCATGCCATCCTGTGTGAATTTCGGAAGCAAAATGTTCGGTCAATTTAACATGGAGCATTTGTAGCCAGACTACCTAGTGGAAAAGTGACTACTTTGGTTTATATATCAGCCAGTTGTCATGTGCTGATAGGTAATGCCTTTGTCTACTTCAAAAACTACATCATATTGTTGAAATGGCAAGTCACTGATAATGTCAAATATTCTTCCATTGACTTTTGGACTGACTGCTCAATCATGAAGTAAAGCTCCAAGATTTAGTCAAGTAAAAGCAGATGAACTTATATAACATTTTATAAAATTGTGAGTTTTTTTCTTTGCCTAGGTGGCTGTGCTGATAGCTGTGAATCAATACTTGTGGCACTATCTGGGAGCCAATTCCAGTGTAGTATTCATTTTGCTCTCATATGATTGGGATGAATGATACGACTGAAGTGAAAAAGTTTCGGGGAATGAGATGTACACTATCGTGTTGGTTGATATAGATTTTTGGTTCTGTGAGGAAGAAGGAAAAAGAAGTTTTCTGCACCGTCTTTTGCACTGGACAGTGATGTATGTGGCTGCTTGAATGTGCATATATGTGTTGTGGCTGAATGTGCATATATGTGTTGTGGCTCTGTAACTAGCATTGGAGATCTCTCTTTCCCCCTTGTGTATGGAGTACACTACGGACTAAGAGAGGGACGTCCCTTGTAGGCCTGTTTAATTAGGAATGTTATTTCTTGTCTTTTCTTGTTAAACCAGGCCAACCATGTGGGATTTAAGGGGTCAAGCCCTCCCCCCTCCCCCCCATTATATAACAAAGAGTTTCTGTGGGTATTATTTTTATATCTCACTTTGTGTGGACTACAAGAGGGATTTCCCTGGGTAGGCCTGTTCAATTAGGAATGTTATTTTTTGTATTTCTCTTCTAAACCTAGGCCAACCATGTTGGAAATCAGGAGGCATAGCCTCCTCATTAAGTGACAAAGTGTTTCTTAAGGGACAAAAAACCCAAGCAAATGTCATTCATCAATAACAGTGACAAAGCATAAAAAAGATGAAGCCTCGTTGCAAAGCTTGTGAATAATTAAAAGGGATATGCATTATCTATTCTTTTGAGACAGGGCAGCCACCGCTTCCTCCCTCATTCCCTTTCATCATTTGGCATAAATCTGACCACAATGAAATTTCTATTTTTATTATCACAATTATATATATTTTCTGGTACCTATAAAATGTGAAATAGCAGCCGTTAGATTCTATCTGAAGAGATGATATAATGGGTATTAATATTCCTTGTCAGGTTCCTGCTAGGGCTGCTGCAGCTGCAGCTGTTGCTCGTGCTCTTGCAGCACTTCCTCCTCATCAGAGGCATAGTCTCCCATCAAGTTCTGAAGAATTGAGTTCTATGTATGGAAGCAAGTCTCATGGTCAAATTATTGAGGAACTAGAGGAAGAATTCTACGAAGAGGTTTCCCGCTGCATTTTTTTATTAATTTACAATTTATAGATTTGATCCCGATATCCCCCAACATGAGAACCTTGTGCATTGGGCCACCCTTAATATTTTATAGATTTGTCTACCTGCTGTATGCCTTTGTGAAAAATTGTTTCACTCCTTCATTATAACTGGACCAGCCATTTTCCTAATAACCCATCGAGGCATGAATCAGCAGTAGCTCCAGTGGCATCTTCTGACATATTAGGATTTATCTCAAAGTTTCATGAATAATATAACAATATTTTCTCTAGAATTCTTTATTTGATCACCAAATCTTTTAGATGAAAAGGATCTAGCTAATGGACGGATAGAATGTCGGGCAATCAAAAAACCTATACAAGAAGTAAGTGTTTCTAAAATGAGGATGTGGATATGGATGAGTGTTGTAACTTGTAAAAGATGAATAAATAAGGCGTTAGGATTTTACAGTAAAATCTATAGAAGAATGGCAAGGGAAGGATGTTTTAAAGATGGTTAGGGCACCTGGAATGTAGGATAAATAGTGAATTAGTGAGGAAAAATGATTTGACTGATGTGTAGTCAATGAAAAGTGAGAGGAAGGCTTATAAGACCTGTGTTGAGGTCATATGAAAGACTTGAATAAGTCTTAACTTTCAGGATGAGTTGCCTTAAACTGCAAGGATTCAAGTAGGCTGACCCAACATGATATGGCTCAATGCTTTGATGTCATATTATTAATAGTGCAAGATGTTTAGCATACTTTGCCTATGAAAAGTAGTGAAATGTACTAGTTCTGACATATTTTCAAGGTCATCTGGCTGATGTCTTCATTTGTATGTTATCAAAAAGTCTATTCCCTTTGAATTCAAGATTGCATGCATGATAGGATTAGATGTGGTAATATGACACTGGGAATGATGTAGAGCTCAGGTGTTATGTCTATTGACTGGTTTAGCATGGTCAAATTTTCCATTAAGAAGCTGTTTGTATATTTCATAAGCAGGAGTTTGATCCAGTTAAGCACGTTCTAGAGCAAATTCCATCTGAGGAAAATGAATTGGAATATTTTGAGCAGAAGGTAATGTTTAAAATGTTTTACCTCTTATGTGTGTACTTGAAATACTATATCTTATTTGATAGGTCTACCATTCTGTAATGATCCTGAATAACTCATAAAAATTGAATGAGATGGATGACTTTTGCATCAGTTTTGAATGAGCTTATTTTGTTTTTGGCTAGCATCTATTTAAGAATAGCTATCTATTTGTTGCATATGGGGGTTGTGATTGACTTATAGTGTCATGACAAGGTTGTTTTTATGACGTGGATGCCTTTAGTTTGGATTATGGAAGAACAATTTTGTAATGCAAGGGTGACAATTTGTACATTTAATCCTTTGAAGGTCTCTTCCATTCTGGAATCTTGAGTATTATTAGGCTGCCCTTTGTGTGAGGGTTGCATAAATATCTCAATCTCAGTCTGTCGTTTTTTCCTTCATGTCTGATGTACTGAATTCAGTTATAAGAAGTTTTAATGAGTAAATGTGTTGGAAATTATATGTTTTTTAGTATAGGCTGTAAAATGCCTTATATAATCATTTTCTTTTGTCTTATATGTGATATTGGAGAATAGGAATTCTGCAAAGCATAATGATAACTTTTTTCACTTGCATGATAATTTGCTTCTGCTTATTTTCAGGCCACTCTTAGATTGGCACAGCTTGATTGGATAGCTGAATGCTTGTCTCGGCATGTTATGGAGCATCATGAACAAATGGGTAATTTCTTTGGAAAGGCAATAATTATATATTCTTCATTGACAGATATGTTTTTCTTTGATTTGATATGAAAACCAATAAGATGAGCAGCGTGTTTTTCCTGAGATATCAACAGCCTTTTCTCCTCAAGAATTTGAGATTGCATATGGTAATCTAATTTGTGTTATAGGGTTTTCATTTCTTGTTCTTTTGGGACAGTGAAAGGGATGCATTTGGTAAGAGAGGTGGAGAGGGACTTGAAGATTGCAACCATAGTTTGCAAAGTAAGCATTATGAATACAGATTGTCCCAAACCTTCTAATGAATTGTATACTTGCAAGTTGTGAAATTGACTAGGCTCATATTCGTCCTGCCATTGTTGTGGTCTCCTATCTTTCTTTTATCAAATAAGTGTAGCATCCTATGGACTTAAAAGCATTTTCAGTTGTGGACAATTTCCGAATGCTCACCCTACCACATTGTTGTGGATGTTCTTTCTGTATTTAGTTCCTTGTTGAAGGTCCCATCACCATTGTTTTGGGTATCTTTGCAGAATGGACGAAGACACCTGACCTCATCAATGAACGAGGTCTCAAGGGATCTCATTGTTACTTCAAATTCAAAAAAGAAGCAGGCTCTTTTGGTAGTCTCCAGAAACCTTTATTATAGATTTAAGTTTGTGCCTTTCTTGGGTGCATTCACCTGTGGTTTTTAGGCTAGAGAAATAAAACAAAAACTTGCATCATCCTTTTCATGTGCTTATTAAGTTCTGCTGCTGCTATTTTATTTGTTTATTATCAAGTTTGATTTTCTGTTATTACAATGCAGAGGCCACTGCTATGCTTTGCCGTCTTGTTTGTACTTATAACTTCTATTCCTTTGGAATTTTCATAAGAGGATGGATATTTTTCTTCTTCCTCATCACATCAGTATGAAAATACAAATCAAGCAATAAAAGATACAACTAGCTAAGGAAAAAAAATTCAATTAGAATGATTATTATACGTAAAAGGACAATCCTATAGTTTAGTGCAAAAATTATATTCTGAAACAACTGAAGAATACCTACTTATAAAAATATCTGGACTATTATTTTTGACAGTAAGAAATTGTAACCTTGAAAAGTTAGAAATGCCTATTTTTTTGGGAAAACATCGTTGACATCAGCTGGATTTGGAAAAGAAGAAAGTACAAATGCAAATTAATATTTGGTACAGAGCATTAATGTTTTTTGCACGAATGAGTTTTCTCTTATCAAAATAATGGTGTGCTCGTATGACATGTCATAAACATTGGGGCATGGATGGAATTATGGATATTAGTACCTAAAACACTTGGAGCCCACCTTGCCTTGTATTGGTTGCAGCCATATCGATATTAGCCAAATCAGAAGATATGCATCGGTATCCGACATATTAAAATTTTGTCGCGGTATCGGAAAATATCATTATCGGTGGCCCAATACCGATGTATATCAGACGATCTTTAATTCCAAGCATAGGGGTATATACTAGGTTTCGTAATATATATCTAATGTAAGATTTCCACTGCCGTTTGTTTGCTAATATGCAATAACTGCAGTGGTGCTAAATGCACTTCCATGGGTACTTCAAGGAGAGCCATGCTCACATAAAGGAAAGCCATTCCCTTTCGAGGAGAGTCATGAATACATAAATAGAAGTCATTCCCTTTGAGGGAATATATTTCATTTTTTATTGCTATTTGACCTCCATTTGTCCTTATGTGCAACATTGAAATTTTGTCATCTACTAGGTGCTTTTATGTTATTACTTAAGTTTTGGTATGGTGGTAAATACACGAAAGATCTTTATGGGTAATGATCAGATAAAATCATATTGACAATAATGACCACAAGAACTTGAGTAATGACAGAAAAGGGTGATTTTTGGCGTTCATAAAATTTCACTTTCCACTGCTTAACTTTTTGTGTCACTGAAACAAAAGTTCTTGGAGTTTACATTTATATTGCTGTCTATATACTGGAAGTAATTAGAATGGGAGTTTCTTCTACTAGATTTTGTTAAATATCAATAAACAATGGTATGAAGTTGATGGCATGCCTTTTATTTCGGATACTTATAGATGTTATGATAAGCATGAACCTGGGAATAAATTTTGCAATTTACAGGACATGCTTCCAATTCTAACTGAGCTTCATCTTGCTTTAACCATGCAAAAATCCCTTGAAATCCATGTTGAGGAAGGAAACTACTTTAAGGTTGGTTTTTATATTGCTGACTATTAGCTTATAGGCTTCAGTGAGATGATTCTTTCATCATCTTGTTAATCTCACATCGTTGTGGAACCCTTTCCGGTTAATTTATTACTGTGTGCTAAGTCTCAGTGTTTAATGACTTTATGTAGGCATTCCAAGTGCTATCTGAATATTTGCAACTTCTAGATAACCTTTCAGAGCTTTCTGCAGTACAAGAAATGAGCCATGGTGTTGAGGTGAATATGGAATAACTATTATGAAAGCATCTACTCAACACTAAAAGCAGATGTGTAACACATATACTTAACTGGGAAAAAAGAAACCAGTTTCTGTTACGTATTTTATCGTAACGATGTACCATTCACCGAGAAGTAAATGTTTAGTTTTATGCATTCTCTGTTGGAACCTTTTCTGTTGTCCTATTCTTATGTTTTTATTGCTTTTGCTTACCTGTAATCTGGGTGTCTTTTACTACTCGTGAAGGTTTGGCTGGGGAAAACACTTCAGAAGCTGGATGCCCTGTTGTTACAAGTGTGTCAGGAATTTAAAGAGGAGAAGTATATTACTGTCAGTATACCTCCCTTTCATGTTTGAATGAGTTATAATCTTTTCATGGACAATTTTTCTCCGATATTTAGCTTACACTCCCCATCTCTTCATACATGCATTTTCATCGTCAGCATTTTGGTACTATACTTGTGAAAATCACCATGTAAAAGGAATAAGTTTTGAATGAACTAGTATTAATCCATAAATTGGTGAGAAGAAATAGCCTTTTTGAAATGCAGGAATAAGGTAGTATAATGGATACATATGGCCCTCCTAAAGCCCATGATGTAGGAGCATTGTGCATTGGGCCGTCCTTTTCATAATATAGCATCAGGAATAGAGCTTAGTGTTATGAACAATAGAATTGTCATTACTATTGACATTGTGGCCAAGTTAATGTCTCTTGCCACCTAACCTACTGTTTGCTTTCCCCTTCCCCAACCAAATAGGAAAAGAAAATGACACAGGACTACAACCTCCCTCAGCTTTTGTTGCTGGGAACTGTGAATCAGTCACTTTGCCAATATCTATTTTGACAGATTTATGTGTCTGGTGAACGACAAAAAGGATGGGTTTCATGTTCTCTTCTATTCATTAATAAACAAGGATCAATGCTGGGATTCATCTTATGCATTATCTCATGGTAATCTGTCTTTTGCATCAAGACAGATGATCCCTGCCATTTTCTGTTTTAACATCTTTGTGCTGTTGCATTTTCCTCCTCCATTCTTTCATGTTCATATTTCCATTTAATGCCTCAATTTATCCTCCATTCTTTTGTGTTCATATTTCCATTTAATGCCTCATTTTCCATGTTTTTTAGGTTGATGAATCTTCTCCCCCTTCACATGTGATGTTGATCTTCTTCTTGTTGTTGTCATGAATCCTTGCCCCCCTCCCCGCCATTCTGGTCATTGATATGATCCCTTTTGATTGAAATTTTCCAGCTTAAGATTCAATCTCACTTATCACTGACCCCTTCTGCATCATTTTTTTAGTTTCATTCTTACCTCAATATTGAGGCTGTCACTTCATTTTGTTTGTCTCTTCCTTACTTGAATATAGGAGCTGTCACTTTTCTGTTGATCCTTTGGAAATCACTGTTTCTGGTGTTTAAATTTTTTAACATCTGATGCCATTATATTTTCCAGGTAGTTGATGCGTATGCATTAGTTGGTGATGTTTCTGGCCTTTCTGAGAAGATACAAAGCTTCTTTATGCAGGAAGCTCTATCGGAAACTCACTCTGTGTTGAAGCATTTGGTGCAAGAGGTAATTTGTTGTGGTAGGAAAATGACAAAGTTGTTATTGCTTATTGGTTAACATTTGCACAAGTTGACATTGTATCTGAGCATATAATTGTTTATGCATGACCTTATTGAAATGAAACTTTAAACACATTCAGTAAGAACTGCCTGGTGATGGTATCTTGCTCATTGTGAAAGGTGGATGGGTGAGTACCACTCTCCTTAGTCTCTCTGCTTCATTATGCGAGGCTGCATCTTCAATCACGATTATGTTGACGACAAACTTCTTTGGCTTAGCCTTTGGGACTCAACTAATGTCATCGTGAGTCCAAATAATTTTTTTTACTTTAGACACTCAGGTTTCCGAGTGTTGTTGCTGTTGCCTTGGTGCTTTCTTTTATAATCGTCTCGGTCTTGGAATCTTCTTCTAAATTATAAAAAGGGACCCCACATACATTTTTGCATCGGCGCTGTGATGGGGTGTAGTTCTCCCAAATTCTCTCCTTTCTGTGCCAAAAAATTTTAAGACAAAAAATGTAGTCTGATGCATGAAGCTCCTACTATGTGTGGGATATGGAGAAGGGTCGGACTACTTTAAGACAAAGAAGAAAGAACATATTTATTGCTCTGTGCCCATGTCTCTGCTGGATCCTTGCATATTCATCATTCTCTGCTTCTAATATTTTTCATGTACAAGTTAACTCCTTGTCAAACTGTTACGAGGATTTGATAAATTGGAGGATTGAAACTACTAGTTTGAGGAACAGGACAAAATTTTGTCCAAGGAAGTGGTTTTGAGAGATGTGGGTCATGACGCAACAATATTGCTTCTCCATCGTGACCTGGAGATTACTGTGTCATATTCATGGAAAGAGCATCTATGCATTACTGTGGTTTTTTCAGGTAAGCTTCATTGTAGTGGTTAGATTGTGCATACATGGCATTCCTTTGAAAGTTCATGGACATATTTGTGGGGACAATTAGAAAAGTCTCCTGACCAATATACAGAAACAAACACAAATGCACGCTTACATGTTTGATAGAGTAAATAATCTTGATAGAAAGGAAACTTGCATTTGTTAGAGTCATTTAATTTCAGAATCTGTGAACTCATGCCGGGAGAATTACTCAGACTTGATACTCCATGTAGTGTAGCAGAGAGCAAATGGCCTTTGACTGAACAAAATATACTAATCAATGCTGCTGTTTCAAACATAACTCCATCCCAAATTGAGTTGTAAATGTCACAACTTTTAAGTAAAGGGTATATGTGTAAAAATGTTATTTATGCTGTTCCCGTTTTACCCTCGGCAAAATATATGTTCAGTTGGGACATAAATGGGAACTGATATGTTCTATTTGGAACACAAGGAGCACTAGGTGAAGCCAAGCAAATTAGCCTGCAGATATCTTTACATTTGTTTTCTGAATAAACAGATGTTTCATGATGAAAGTTATTCAGGTCATGTTGACAGAAAAAATGAAAGGATCATCATGATCAGTCTTTTAACTCTGTATTATCCTGCATGAGGTACTTTTTTTGAATATTCTGTGGTACTTCACCACAGGCATTTCCTGGACATCTCTCTGTGATATTTCAAAATGTTGGAGCAATTAGTCAGTTTGAGATATGTTTCTTTTTGTTTGTACCTGCTTTCATGAAATGCCTCATCTTCAGTCAATATATACTTATTATGCTCTTAAAAGAACATAGGAAAAGAAAAGGAGCCAATTCTGGTCAAGTCTTCTCCAATTTCTACGAGTTCTCATGGGTTGCTTGTTTTGTTGTTTGTGGTCTATTGTTCTTCAATAGTGTTAAAGCTTCTGTCAACTCTCTTAGGCATTTATTCATCTCTTCTTCTTGTTGAAGGGCATGTTTATCTAAATGACTAATTTTGGCAGGATCTGCACTTGGATGACCTCCAGAATAGGTACATCTTTCAAGTATTAAGTTTTATGTTTACTTGCTTTCTTCTGCATCTGAAGTTCTGATATGCTTCTTACTTGATGGTAATTCAATTCCAGACTGACTTACAGCGATCTGTGCCTCCAGATACCAGAATCTAAGCTTAGGCAGTGTTTATTAAGTACACTAGCTGTACTATTTAAGTTGATGTGTTCTTATTATGCTATCATGAGCTTCCAGCTGGAGAATAAGGTGACTTTCAAATACTTGTCGGCTATAAGTCTATGATATCATTTGTTTTCATTCAGCTATGTGCATGAGTGTTTATCGTGTATTTCACACTTGCCTGATGGCATTTGCTTGTCCAAAACTTGGATCTTTGCATTTGATGTATTTTCTGTTGGGTGGTAGTTAGATTTTTTTTTATTTATGATTGGTGATCTGCATGTGTCTCAACTCTCGAGGTATCCCGTCAAATGAGTGGGATATGTTTTATTAATTTTTGTACTAAAATACTGACCAATGTGTCCTATTTGCAGGAGTTTCAACTAGTAAATTTATCATTTTGGGAGATGTTATTTGGGTCTTCAATCTTATGTTCCTGTTCATATTACAGATGTTTTTGTAATTGTATTTGCATCGATAAGGTTTTGATGTTGAATATGTGGCCATCTTGTGCAGTCCAAATCCAGTTAAAAGTGGTCAAAATGAAGATGGTGTAGATGGCCAAGTCAGTAGTTACTCCAATTGAATAGATTCCGGAAAAGAGAATGTGCTAGATTTGCCTACGTTTTAGGATTTTGTTATTTTCTATTCTAATTGTCCTATCTCTATTAGGAACTTCCTCCAACTTTGTACATGCTTTGTGGTTTTTCTGAAACTTTTAGATTAGAATGTTATCAGGCTTTTCTGACATCAAAATGTGTTGCAGCTTGGGCTGTCTTGCATTTGTCATCTGTCGTGCAGTTGATGCACAACTGAGACTGCCACATCACTATTTTTGCTGTTGTATACATCACCCAACTGCAACATTTTGTCATCTGCCATTCACAACCCAAGAAAACGCAGCACAAATGAGAAAATGACACTTTTCTCCACTTGCCATCCAACATGACATTGCGACCTTCTCTCAGCCACTGAAAGGCCTGTACTGAACAGCAATCATGGTTGCTGCTACCCATCAAAATTTGTGCGTTACAAACAAGAGAAAATCATAGCCCAGTGGCCCACTCAAGCCAGTAGCCCAGCATACAAACTTAACCAAATCTCAACTAGATCTTCAATGCAGATCAACATTGTGGCCCCATCATGCTTAATCATTCCAAATTTGTAAACCTAACCTGCTGCGCTGATTCACTCCAGTTGAAAACATGACTGCACATGATTGACCTCAATCCTTTACCAATACAATTCTTGGCAATCACAGCCAGCTAAAAACTACAGATATCCCAACCACAAAACTTATCTAACTTGACTTTGTCAAAGGGCCCAAGTCCTATGCATAAAATCATCGATTAACCTATTTTTTTAATTGGGAAGGATACTTCAAGTTCTCTCATTGTCACCTTTCTCTTTATTTGTTCAAATATGCATGAGGACAGATTGGGGGCTTTATTCCTGATAGGTCAACTTTGGTTGTAACTCTGTTTGGGCTGTGAGTCTGTGACATTAATTGAAAGGTCTAGACCTCTTGTAATCTCTCGTATCCAGTGAACTGGCATTTAATTCTGTACCTGACACTTGTGGCTATGAGTGATATTTTTTTGACCACTAAATAAAAAGCGTATGCATTGAAGTATGGATAGTACACGGGATTGAGAAACATATTGTGATCCATCAATCCAAACAAAGAGATCATTCAAATCCTTTACGGAAATGTATCAGGTTTGCATGATAACAAACCCCTGTCAATGTTCACACTTAGCAATAATTCTAGTGGTGTCTTCATTTTTTTTTTACTTTCCTGTAGTTGGAATTAGTTGATTGTTTTTAGTTATTGAAAGTCTCTTACATTGTCAGTTGTATTGTTTCTCATCCATTTGTCATCGGGTCTACATTTCGATTTCAGGTTTCTGCACACCAAGCACAGGATATCATAAAGAAACAAAATAATTTGTCTTTGCAGTCAGAAGAGGTTCAGCAAATGGATTTAGTATCTGGAAGTTGTGATTCTAAAATAACTAATGGGTCACTTGTTGACAGACTGCAATTTTCTTCTTCTGTTGAATGTGCAACTGCATTTTCTTCCACTGATGATTCAGAAACTATTGCCTCTGATTATGTCCGACCTAGTAATTTGTCCGATGAAGTGGGAGATAACATAACCTCTGCATCAGGAAGTGAATTTCCATGGTATGAGCTGCGGAAGGATGCTACAGGTTTTGTTTCCCAGTCATTGCAGAGAGGATGCAAAAATATTTGGCAACTTATGACAAGCCGTGTATCAGTATTGCTTTCTTCAACTGCATTTTGTTCAACAAGCATTCACCAATTCCTAAAAAATTACGAGGATCTGAATGTATTCATTTTAGCTGGTGAAGCTTTTTGTGGAGTCAAAGCAGCTGAGTTCAAGAATAAATTGATGGCAGCTTGTGAGCGTTATTTCATCAGTTTTCATAGACAAAATATACATGTGAGTTGGACTCTTCTGCTATTTTTCTGCATAGTATAACTTTTCAGCTTTCGTATTACTATGCTATCACAACTTGGCATTGATCTGATTGTCAACTCTATATATGGTTTCACTGCTGCTGCTTTTGTGATGCCTGGTTTGACAAATTATTGCTATTTGATCATGCCTTGGCAATGAGATCGTTGCTAATTCTGTTGCCGATGCTTTGTGCTCCATTTATGTGATTTTGGCAATTTTGTTTCCTGTGTACAAGGTTTACCTCTAGTCATCATCTACTATTGCTATCTGATCATGACTTCTACCAGAAAAGAATATATGCCATCAAGACACTGACAGAGTCGTTGACAACTTCTTTTTATGTGCAGTTTTGTGATTTTTGATACTTACATTTTTCAATGTACAAAGCAATCTTGACCTAGATGCTAGAGCCCTTGCATAATACTTCTAAAATTCCTCTTATCTCTATGTATGTTATTGTCACTTTTAGATTATTTGCTCTATAAATTATTAACCTCTTTAGGTTGATAGGCTATAGCCTGAACTTGTTTTTTTCTCCCTGGGAAGGGGGTATTGGTGGAGGTGGTGGGCATGTTGTGCATCCTCAATGGAGTGTGGCTAATATATGGAAATTACCTTAACAAAACTGATCGGTGTCATAGTTACTCGGAACTTCAGAAGTCATTGCTACTTTAGATATTGAATTATTACTATTCCTATGCATATGCCCATCACAGTTGAGGTACCATTGAAAAGCACTCTCTTGATGTTTTTATTATACTCAGGCACTAAAGATGGTTTTGGAAAAGGAAAACTGGCAGAACTTGCCTGCAGATGCAATGCAAGTGATTAGCTTTACTGGCCTTGTTGGTGATGGGGCATCTCTAATTCCTTCATCAGATGTTAACTTAATGAATGATCGGCTACATCAGTCCAACAAATTGGCTGGTTCTGTTGAAACTTGGATCAAGAATGGATTTTCTCATTGGCTTAAGAATGCAAACCCTTTTTTGCTAAAAATTTCATCTCCATCAAAAGAATCTCATGCTTCAACCCCATTTTCTGAAGCATCTGCTGCCTCCAGAGAATCCTGTGGACACACTGCAAATCCTACTGAAAGTCACAAGTTCTATGAAAAAAACAGTGCAAATGGAGGCAGCACAGTTTCAGAAGATGAAGATGAAGATCTTCTTGCTGATTTCATTGATGAGGATAGTCAACTCCCTAGCCGGATTTCTAAACCTAGTGGTGCACGAAACCACTCGTCACTGTGGAAAGACGTGGAGATTACAGTGCAAACTGGATCTTCACTTTGTCTTTTAAGGTGAAATGTCTTTTATTGTTGACCTTTGATCTTCACATACAGATCTAGATCCACTTTGCTAATTTTAGTTTTCACACTAGGTTCATGGACAAATATGCAAGGCTGATGCAGAAGTTGGAAATAGTAAATATGGAGTTCTTCAAGGTATTTCCTCTCGCCCTAGTCTCTATTATCTGACATTTCAATCCATGGGATACCTTTTAAAATTTTTTTGAAGGGGGCCTATGAGGCCCTCTATTTCCAACAAATAGAAAAGTAAGCCTTCTTGGTTCATGGTGGGAAATACATTTTGCATTCAAAGCAGTGAGGTTCTTTCGTTTTGGGAACTTTTGATGAAATATTTGATGACTTGGGTGTAGAATATTAAGTGAAAAGAATAAATTTAGAAAATGAACTATTTAGTCCATCCTCAATGTAAGAAGGAAAAAAAGAAAGTAATAACAAGAAGTGGAAAAAAAAGAGAGGGGGGGACACATGCTGGAAATGGGAAAACAAGTAAAAAGGCAACATGAGCTTAAATAGCAAGAAGAAGGGTGATGAGCAGGCTCAAACTTGGGCTAACAAGACGAAGGAAAACCACAGGGTAACAAAAACCTGTGTACCGGCCAGCACCATGCAGTGATCACATGGACCAATGCATACCGTAGACGTACAAAGTAATTGTTTATTTGTTTTTTTTTAGGGGAGGGGGTGGTGGTGGTTTGGGGCATATACATACAAAGTAATTTGTTTTTGGGGACTGTTCCCTTACTAAGTTTGCTTTCTGGTTATTTTCGTAGTTGTACATATGTTTTTCCTGACCTAGATGAACATTGCAGGGAATTCAGCAGTTGTTTGAGGTCTATTATCATTTTGTGTTTGAAACATTTGGCCAGCAAAACACTTACATGAATGGAAAAAGTTTAGCCGACTCTCTTAATTGTAAGCTGTCATCTTTTTGAATCTTGTCCCACCCCATCCCACCTCTTCCACTCTTCCATAGTTCCTTTCATAGATTTTTGTTATTACCTTTTATTTCTTTCTTTTTACTTCTTAAACTATTGCTTATCTTTTGTTTTCAAAATCTGTACTACTTTTCATCGGTGTTTTTCAGCAAATATTTTTTTAACCATTTTGGATGGTTCTCAGATCGTCTAAAGACTGCCCTGAACAGAATAACACATGACTGTGATCAGTGGATTAAATCCCAGCTCATTCAATCTTCTTCCTTTTCACACACATTGCCAAATACAACGTTCAAGCACATGGATGTGACACCTGCAAGTCCTTCTGGCACAAGTTTTGGTCATTCTCCAACCCCATTGTTTGGCCTTAAGGTATTTGTGCAATTGAATCACTAGTTTTGTTGTCTTTGTAGACTCAGAATATTAATTGCACAAAACATACCATTAACTATTAAAAGCTCCAAGGTGTGATTGTTTAAATTACCTTTTGTGGACGTGGATTATAAATCAAAAGAAATGTTATCAATAATTGGCCTAGATGAGGAGTATCTCTCATTGTTGTGTTGTCCACATTTTCATATCTTCTTACTTGCAAATATGTGGGTTTTCTATTTTATTTGTGATGCCAGCATGCTATTAGCGGAAGGGAGGTGGGGATGGGGGTGGTATCAGTGTCATCCTGTTACAAACTCAGTTGGCTTAAAATATGTGGGAAACTTCCATGATATAGCTGGCCCTGTTGCTTCTAACTTATCAGAATTTGAGAATTACTCTGAGTTACTCGTTTGAGCTAGAGGTAGATTCATGCTGTATGCAACTTGTGTGTTTATTTATTTAATTTCATAACTTCTCTGCAGGAGAGATGCACCGGTGCTGAAACCATATCTCATGTTGCTCAAATATTGCACAGATCAAAGCCTCATCTCCAACAAATGCTGTTACGAAATAATGCAGCTATAGTTGATGACTTTTTTGTGCATTTGGTATGTGTTTTTTGTTACTACTATCTAACTTGCTAATATTTGCAGTAGGGCGTATATTGGTTTAAGCATGTTAAAGTGATGCAAACAGTTTTAGTCATAAACTAGGCAAATTTTATAGTTTTTGGCTAAAAGTTCCTCATATGTGCACTGTATGATATATTTATTGTTCATTCCTCCGTGTGATGTATTTCCATTTATATTTGTTTGCAATGCTTGCTTACTGAACATGATGAAAGATGTTCTTTCAACAGGTAGATTCCGTGCCAGATCTTATAGAGCATATTCATAGGACAACGGCAAGATTGCTTCTTCACATCAATGGGTGAGACATGAAACTAGGATTCCTTTTTTATGTTTGACATGTAAACTGTTGCATTATAGTTGGTATTACTTGCATGAAGTGTAGTATATTTTTCATCCTTGTAATCATATGTGAGATGTTTCTGCTATAGGGGGATGGTGATATTTAAGTCTTCATATGGTAGCTGCGATACTCAAACTTTTGTTGAGCATTGCCTTGTGAACTATTGCAAACAGAAAAAAAGGGCCACTCTCATAATTGGTTGGCTACTTATAGGTACATAACACTGGGAAATTGAAGTTCACTGTCAGTGGTACCTAGAATTTGTTTGGTTTAGTAGAAGTTGTTAGCTATACCTATTTAAAGGAAGTTAACTTGCAACGTTGAATTTGTAGCTAATGGCCTCATCTGAATTGGGTATTAAACCCACCATAAGTTAGCTCCCATTCTTGAAGGTGTGAGATGTGGGTTCAATGTCTCATCCTTGAGATTACTGGCATGTCCTAAATTTTGATTGGGAATACCACATTATAGATATTTGGCCTGCAAGGAGGAGGATGACCAGAAGGTGTTTCTGTATATTCCAATGCAGCAGGTTGTTGTGAGTAACTTGAATGTGGGATTAATTATCTGGGGCTTTCTGGTAAGTGGGGTGACTAATTTGATCGTAGTCTCAAGTAGGCAAATTTGGGTGTCATCTTGATGCTACTAGGCCACAAGCCATATGTAGGAAACATGTTGGAACAGACTCAACATCCTTTTTTGTATCTTTCTTATGACACGTTTGGTTGGATGGAATATAAGTCCATTCTGATCTTATTCCTATTGAATTTCTTTTCCTTTTGTTAGGTTAGCACTTTGGCAAAAATAGTTGTTGCTACGCGTGTGACAATTATCTCCACAACAAAAGGAATAAATAAACCCATGGCCCAAAAGTTTATGTATTCCCATCTTGTTGGGATTAACTATTCCCATATCATTTATAACTATGCCGATCTCATGGTTACCTTTCTATTTTAATTTTTTTTTAATTTTTTTGACTTTAAATTTCTATATTTACATAAAAATCCCCAAAAAGCATAAAAATTTAATATTTATAAAAAAATTTACATGTTATTTCTGTACAAAAAATTATTTAACATAACAAAATTTAATCTTTACATAAAACATCACCTAAAAGAATATGTTAATTAATATTCACATTAAAATTTTTTTGAAGTTGAATACATTATTCAAGAATTGTTTTTGTTCCTGTTCATAGGAATATAGGCAAATATATTGGATTCAGCTCGGTTATTAATTGAGGAATAGGTTTGCTATTTCTCAAAATCTCTTGTTGTATTCAAAATCATAGTGTAATGTGTATCCCCACTATTCCATTCATGAAATATATGAAACAAATCAAAAATGAATTTTGATGATTCCATCATACAAGATTAAGTAGCGAAAACTTATGGACAGCTATCATATCTTTCAAACAAATTCGCTCTAGTTAAAGTATCTTTTTTCTAGTTACACTAGAATAATTAGGAGATTGTCTGAAAGAAATACAATGTATTACTTTTGGTAGCAATTTGTTGTTGGGTGGTGGTCCTGCTAATGAGGTCCAATCAATATGTTTTAAGGATTCGGCTTGGTTATTAATAGAATAAATAGGTCTGTCATTTCTCGAAATCTCTTGAATTCCAAATCATAGTGTAATGTCAATTCCGGCTATTCCGTTCATGGAATATAGGAAATAAATTAGAAATGGATTTTGATGATTTCATTATACATGATTGAGTAACAAAAACTTCTATGCAAGTATCATATCTCTCAAACAAATTCATTCTAGTTGAAGTATCTCTTTCTAGTAGTTTTAGAATAGTTAGGAGATTGTTTGGAAGAAACACAACATACTACTTTTGGTAGCAACCTGCTATCAAGTGGTGGTCCCATTGATGGGGTACAATCAGTATGCTTTAAGAAGAAATATTTGAATGTAAATTTCATGATCTCCTAATTATCATTTCAAAAATCACAATTAATAATATTAGAAACTTCCAGAGATGAAACTAGGGTTGGTTCAGACTAGTTATTTTCTCTTGAGAGTTGTGACCATACATAGCCCAAAACATTATTTGGGCCAAAAATTTTAATTATCACTGTCCATAAAGATGTACTGTGGTAAATTGGAAAAAAATAACCTTTCATTTATTCCTTACTCATTCCCAACTCTAATCTTGCATACCGAACGCAACAAAGGATTAGAATATTAATTCTCTCTTGCGACCGATCAAAGTAATATTTATTCTTAAAGGTATTCCAAATTTGATCAATTCCTATAGTAAGCATACCATTAGTCACTTTAATATTTTATTGGAACTAAACATATTGTAAGTCTCATGGGGAGTGACCTTTTAAATTAGCAACTTAGCATTGATATTTCAGAATTAACCAGAAGTTTTGCAAGTAATGACTGTATTAGCAAAAAATGTTCTGTTACCTTTGATAAAATGTGGCAATTGCTTGATAGCAATGATATAAGTGCAAAGGTGTTTAAGTCGTCATAGAGGGAATATTGGCACAATGATAAAGTTACTCCGTTGTGACATGAAGGTAACGGGTGCAAACTTGAAAATAGCCTCTTTGCCCCCCTTTTGAAGGTGTTAAGCTTTGGTTGACTAAGGGACTCAGATAGATTTGTCTGGCTGACGGTGGGGCTTTCTTTGGGGGGGGCATAACCACTGGCACGATTTATGCCTTAGACATGATTGTTTTGGATGTGTAAGAGTGGCTATTAAATGGGTTGGCATCACTTGACATGTTTTACAATTGGTTGGCATAATATGATACAACAAAGTCCTTAATGATTTTACTCTTTTACCATTTTGTTGTGCCTTCTATAAAATTGTGAAGCATAATTCTATTTTTGAGCTCAAATCTTTTGTTAACTCCTTAATATATGAATTCATGAGTTTTGTAGATATCAATCATATCTGCAAAATTTTTTAGGCTACTTTCTGTGTTTCCTTTGTTAAATAACTTGAACATATTGACAGCAAAATGCCACAAAGTCAAGTTGATATTTTCAAGGGTCAATGCAATCTCTATGATTATTATGTAGATTTATTAAGATCATTGGTATCTTTGGTAGGATCAAAGTATGACTAGAACAGATACGTCATAACATGTTAGTCGGATTATGCCACAAAACACAGAAATCCAAGAAATAGTTCTCCATGGATTCCCGTTCGAATGTGTTTTTACATGTTTTACACTTTTGACAGTTTTATTGTTAAGCAACTAACCTGTTTTGGCATGTATCTGTTCTTCTTTATGTCTTCACTTTGTTCAATTTTTTTCCTTGCTCTAAGGTTGGTGTTTTTGTTAGGTATATTGATCGGATTGTTAATGCCAAGTGGGAACTTAAAGATCTCGGAATGGAGCATAACGGGTATATTAAATTGGGATTCTTTTTAGTATTATTTTACGAATGTGAAAGTAAGTGCACTAGATTATGTGATGTTTAGAGTCATTAGTTGTGTAAATCTAAAGACTATAAGGAAAATAAACTTGTTTGTGGCAAATAAGAATGTTGAAGATGGTTTGGAAATTGGAACCTAACAATGTAGGTAACATGATGCATGGGTGAAGAAAAGTGGTTTCTTTGAAGAGTTGGGGGTTTGTCTAGGAAAATTTGGACTAACACCATAAGAAGGGATTTGGACATGCTTTAACTTTATGAATGTTTTGATCTTAGTCTAAAGCAAGCGGAATGCTCAAATAAGATTCACATATCTGACTGAGAAACGGTGGGACTAAGTTTTTGTCGTAAGGTGGTCATTTTTCAATGTAATTTTAACCCCCTTCATGTGTTTGTATGCTGGTATGATTCTGTGCTTGTATACATGTGTTCACGCGCATGTGTGTCATTTGGTGATATGAGGAAAATATGATCAGGAAGATCAGAAGAATTTCGAAGGGGTATGGTTAGATATCCTTATAAGAGCGCGGCAAATAAAGAAACAAAGAACAAAATAAATAGACAAAAAGAAAGGTCCTACAGTTCTTCTCTGGAGGCTTCCAAAATTTCCTACATGACCTCTAGCATCAACAAAGTCTGAATTGGGGATTTGGTGAAATGATAAAGTAGCTCCATTATAACTTACAAGTCATGGGTGTAAATCATAGGAATAACCTCTCTGCAATGTGAGTATGAGTTTGCTTACTCTCCCAGGCCCTACTATGTGAGAGCTAGTTCAATGGGCTTCCCCTTTTATAATCCTACTCATTGTGTGACAGGATTATTGCTCCTTTTCCTATTCTTCTAACTACAGATATTCACCAAATCAAATGATGTTACAACTATTTTCAAACATTGATTTTTTATGTCAGTGGCTTTTTGATAGCTTATACTGCACCAACTTACCATTGCTGTCAAATGACTTTTTGCACAGCACTCATGCATTTCAATTTTATATTCTGCACATGCACTCATGCTTGCATTTATGCACTCACTCTTAACACATGAAAATTTATGTTTGTATGTATCATATGTATATGTACACATATGTGTGTATACGCTAAATGTATAAAATTATACATAATGGGCAAAATGTGGAGGGGGGATTTGGTGGGAATTGAACTAGGTCATGGGCCGGCAATTGGGTAGCCAACCACCTTTGAATTCCCTGATAGCTATATATAATTTCAATCATTGTCGTAATTTTTTTCACCAAATTACGGGTGTGCAACGACCATTTTTCATCTCTTTTTTGGCATTGTGTTCTTTTGTAGATCTTGTGTGGAAAAGAAAATTCTTTGTTCAGTGCTTGAAATGCTAGATTGGACTGGTTGTTCCTTGAAGTGTTCATGGCCCTTGTTGCAGCGTGCTTTCCTGGAAATATTTAATGGGTCTCTGATTTGCATCCATCCATAGTGTGATGAAACCGAAGACCATATACAAGCTGTGGTTTTGATTCATTGTCAGATAGTTGTCTTACTACTACTATTACTAGTTTAGTGCAAGTTGATTTTAGAGGACTCTTTAAGTTGTCATCAGAAGACATCTCTTTCACTGCACCCTGTCCTGTTTTCATTAAACCCACGTTTCCATTTTGATAATGGAGATTCTGACATCTATTTATGTGAAAAGTTGTATTGGCACCATTTCTGTGGAAAATCATGTAAACATGTGTGTAATAGTTGTTTTCTGCATCTTATCACAAGTGGGCTGTGCATAATTTCGCTAATTTATTGCATATGCCACTGTCCTCTCTTTTCCATGTGCCATGAAGTGCCAAATTCTTGTTATTTGTGCTTTCATGATACAAATGTCAGTAGATTAATAGATTGTGTTTGCTCTTTGTTTCTTGCCTATTTTCTAGCCCACTCATTAGTTTCATAGTCACTATAAGTTTTCTTGTTTGGTCTTTAGAGCTGTTTGGATCCATGTTATGGAATAAATACCATTCTCCTCTCCATGGTCTCATGTTGTAGTTTGTGATGTTCCTTCATTCTGAAACCACCGCATTCTTATGCATTATTTATAGGTCTGCGCTGAGCATTTTACTAGTTTCTGATTTTTCGTGATTTGGCAGTTACGTTGATCTTCTTTTGGGAGAATTCAAACACTACAGAACAAGGCTTGCTCATGGTGGAATTAACAAGGAGGTAATCTGGTAGCAGATTTTATTGCGCAGGATTTTGTGATTTCCTTAGTGCATGTTTGGTTGGATGGAATAGAAATTCTATTCCCTCCTTATTCTTGGTGGAATTGCTGGCGCAAAACTCGCGGAAGTCACGGTGACCGGTCGGACAAAATCACTCGGACAGATCACAGAGAAAGCTCTCGGACGGGCACAAAGAAAACGATAGAGAAACAAGAGATAACACCAAGAGTTAATGTGGAAGTACCCTCCTTAAACTGAGGGAAAAACCACC